>JARHVA010002549.1:860000-942500 GCA_037957365.1 Torreya grandis | reverse complement strand
AAGTATAATTGCTTCATTGGCTGATTTATATGCTTAATAATTTCATTTAAAACACTAAAATATGGTTTATAAATTGCATAAAATTAAAATATCTACATGTGGTGTACATTAGGATGTGCTAATGTTTGTATGTGGAGATTATGCTTGTATTTTCTTAGATGATTTGTTTAAGTCATTAAGTTACATATGAACCATGATATATAACCCTTGGAACAAGCTCCTAAAAGCAATGATTTGTTAGGATGCAAATTCATAATGAGATTTATGAATTAGCCAACTCATAATCAATAATATGAGTGACTGTTTGTCTTATGTTTTCAATATATAATACTTGTATGAAATTACATACTATGAGTATATTAAAATTAAAATATTGTGCAATAAACCCTTTAATATCATAAGACTTCAAGAATTTTACTTTACACAAAATTGATTACAAACTTTCACATTGTTTCATAAGTAAATAAATTATGTGTACCAACATGATTATGTGGAACAACAAATACATATGCACAAAGTAATACAAATTCTTCTTACACATACAAATGTTATGTTATGTAAGAATCCATAAAACATAGTTAGAAGGTTTTAATGTTTGTATATCCAAATGTATTTATCTCCAAAATTTATTTTAGGTTCATTCATGGTAGTTGTATGTACAAAATAATGTTTAAGTAATTTGTGTTTTAGAAAAAATGTGCTTTGGTGGGAATAATCATTTAAAAATGTCTTCGAGGTCATATGGAGTGGACCCATGTATTTTAAAGTAATCTTGTGTTATTTTTTTTCTTGATGAAGTGATAAATGGATAATAGGTCTCTATGAGACGTATAATGGATATTAAGGCATAATTGAAAGGCGTAGCTACTTAGGTGTGACCCATGGATGCTATAGCTGATCTATAAGGATGATATTGAGATATATTTTACCATGTTATATGTCTTAAGGGTTAAGGAAAGTATTTTAGCTAACCTAAAAGTTGACATTCATGAAGACTCTATAAATATTGAAGACCAAGGCAATGGTTTCTAGACTTGGATGTGAATGTGTTGAGAGAAAAATACAAAGAGATGAAGGAAGAGATTAGAGAGAGTGTGCTTAATTGATAGATTGAAGTATAAAGCAGATTCAGGATGAAAGAATAAGCCTAAAGTGATCCAAACGGAGTGTTTGGATGCATTTTTGGTATGATAAATTTTGAGTGTATATGAAGGATGGAAAAGAAGTGTTATATATTATTTTTCCAATCAAATTGATTTGTAATCAAAGTTATAGAGTTTTTGATATCATAAGGTGTTGTGTGGATGCTCAAAATCTAGAAAAAGTTGGTGTTTGTTCATACTTAGGGTTGGATGATCCTTGTGAACTGGGTACTTAACAAAAAGGTCTCATGTTTTATATCATCTTATAACACAAGTAGTCTATGTTTTTGTAGGGTTGAGAGTGGGTTTTATTCCCCAAGAGGGTTTCTCACATAGTTCTTGTGTTATGTGTGTGATATTTCATCATATTTCCTATTGATTATTATGAACATATTATATGATTTATGAATGCTCATGGTCATTGATTAAGAGTTAGAAAGATAAAATTGAAGTTTGAAATATTTTTCATCACTGATTCACACCCCCCTCTCAGTGATTATACCTCTAATAACTAGTATCAGAGTAGGACCTTCATTACAAGTTTAGCCACTTGAAGTTGATTTAAGGTACAATATGACAAGTTAATAGATGCATGGTTTCTCTAGACATTAAGCATCATTATTTAATGGTTGAAATTATGCTTTCTAGAGTAAAAGGATGAAGACATATGTCATGTCTCTAGGGTTTGATATTTGTCAATCTATCATGGATGGTTGCACTACACTAACTACTCCCCCAACTAATGCTACTAATAAGAAGTTGAGTTAGAATAATTATAAACCTATGAATGTTGTCATTTGTGCTCTATCTGAGGCTGAGTTCACCAAAGTTATATATTACAAGTCTACGAAGGAAATTAGGGTCAAATTATATACTATCTATGAATGAGACTCTAAGGTAAAATTGGTTAAGTTTCAGACCTTCCAAAGACAATTTGAAGTCCTTAAAATGAAGGAAGAAGATACTATGGCATTTTATCTTCTAAGGGTTGATGAGGTAGTACACATGATCAAAGATCTTGGATAGCTGATTGATGAATTTACTATAGTAAAAAAAGTATTAAGAACTGTTACACTCATGTTTGATTCAAAAGTTTTTGCTATAAAATAAAGTCATGATCTTACTCAATTGAATATGGATGAATTACATGGCATCTTTACTCATTATGAGATGAGATTTGATGAGGATAGACCTCCTAATAAAGAAGCAACCTTTAAGTTGATCAAGGAAGATAATAAGAACAAGTTATGTCTTGAAGATTTTAATATTAATGAAGATCAACTTGAAGCCATTATTGCAAGAGTATTGAATGTAGGATCAAGTAAGTATGAAGGAAAAGTTGATTTCAAATTTTTTTCATATGGTAAAGTTGGTTATTTTTTAGCTAAATGTTCAGATAGTTTTAAACCCAAATAAGCTTATAAGGAATCTCATGAGGATGAACACAAGAAATATGAGAGTCCTAATAAGTAAAAAAAGTTCTTCAGTAAGAAAAATGGAAAGAAGGAATCATACAAATTTAGTAAGACTCTTTACCATCAATAAGATAGTAACTCATATGTAGAAGAAGTAAACACATCTAGCAGTGATGATTCTTTTTATAAAAAGGACAAAGAAATTTTTTTCATGGCTTTCAGTGATAATGAAGGTGAATGTTCTTTAAGCAGATATTTCTTTGATAGAGATAGCTCAAATAAAGAATATGATAAAGTAACTCTTAAAGTTAAATGTATAGATACTATGGAATAAATGAAGATACTTCAAAGAAAGAATAGAAAACAAGATTCCTTGATCAAATCCTATGAGGAAAAAAATAGACATTTTAAAGGAAGGTTGAGTAATGCAGTGAAGGAGCATGATGAGATCACTCAATAGTTTGAAACTCAAGTTTGTACTCTTAATGAAGAAGTAAGGAATAAGGATGAAGAGTGTATCATGTATCAATTAGAGATAGAGTGTTTGAAAATAAAGCTAAATCAAGCAGTGAGAAAAGATATAGCTAATGATTTAGATAACAAGGATGAATTAATGAATGCTCTTGAAGATATAAAAATTGAGAACAAAAATAAAAAAGAGATGATGCCACAAATCAAGGAATATGAAGATCAATTCAATATGTTTGAGGCAAGAATGAATGAAGACACCAATGAGCATGAAGATATAGTCAAACATCTCAGTTGTCAATTGTAAATCATGTCTACAAGCCTCAAATCTAAATAAGATGAGTATTCAAGGTATGTGATATAAAATTAGTCATTAAAAATTGATTTAGATAAGACATCTTGTAAGGTGAAGTCATTTGTGAAGTATGAAAAGATCTCAAATCTTGATAATATTTTGAGTAGTCAAAATCATGCTAGTGATAGATCTAGTCTTGGATAAAAAAAAATAAGAGCATGTAACTCAAGATAAGATAAAATCTTTTAATATCAATCACTAGTCAAGGAACTAAGGTATTTATAGAATGAAGATAAATTAGATCTTATAACAAAATGCCAAGAGGTATGCAAATTTCAATGATTAATTTTAATCTTGCAATTAGTTTGGTCATAGGTTAAAAGATTGTAAAAGATTCTCAAAGAATGATTTTTCATGGAATTATGAGCAAGACAATTATAAGAATGAAGAACATCATCACTCAAGATAGTCAAATGGTTCACAAGGAAAGAATGATATTTTTTATTACAAGTGTCAAGGATTTGGTCATATTATAAAGTTTTGTAATATATTAATTAGGAGACCAAATGATCGAGTACATAGTCATGAAAATTTAAGGAATCATCTTATATCTCAATCACAAGTTATTTAAAATATATTAAACCTCATTTGTTTCAATTATCATGAGAGAGGTCACATAACAAATTTGTGTGATAATGATTAGTATTCTACCTCTGTTATCGAGAAAAAGGAGTTATAGTGAATGGATGCCTAAGTAGATAAATGAAAAATAAGATCAAAGTGGATTATTTCCATGTCAAAATAGGGAACAAGTTCAAGTATCAAGGAACAATCCTTATCTACCTAAACGGACAAAGAAATCAATTAGGATCTTGAGATAAAAGAAAATAATAAGGTTGAGAACTCATTCAAAAATAACATGAAGATGAGGAAGGACTTCAAGTCAAGTAAGAACTTGGAAATATGGGAGTCCCCTAAGTTTTAGGATATTTAGTCTCTCTATGACAAGTGTGTGTCTCTACCTATGCTTCTTACATCTATCATGTATGGAAGCAAGTGTGTGTTCTAGGTAATGATCAAAATTCTAATCAATACAAAGGTATGTTCTCTTCAATTTGATAATATGCAAGGTATGCATTGACTAAGGGGGATCATGTGTGAGATGTTTCAATTTTAGAATAGATGATACGAGATGGATCATGATGTTAGGGGGAGATTTATAAACTCTATAAGCATTTTTTCAGGTCCAAGGATAAAAAAAGTCCAAGTTCATATTGGTTCATGTCAAAGGGAAGAAATTGTTTCATATGTTTGAAAGTATGTAAGTATCTTGAGATCTTAAATAATATTTGAATGCACACATGTTATTGAGGAATGATTGTTTCCATGTTGAGGAAGATACCCTTTATCATTAATGTCAAAGAGGGAAAAAAACTAGAATGAATTAGTTTAAATGAAGTCATTCTAAGGGTATTTTACCATCAACGACTAAGTGGGAGATTGTTGACCATATTAACTAATGTTTTTGTTATCATTGATGTCAAAGAGATCATGTGGTACTCATGTATTAACTAAAAAGTGATCATTTTGATGTTTTATAGAATATTTAATTTAGTGAGGCAATTGATGGATGATATTGATGATATGGACATGTTGCAAAGATGCTATGGGGTGTTATGAGTGTGTAGAGTGCTTATTGAAGTGAATGGAATTCATCAGAACAATCATTTGATTATCTAAGCTCAAGTAGTTATCTTGATAGGTAATCTTAAGTAAGCATATTGATGATGTCATATTTCACACATGTGAAGGTTTCAAGATCAGCTTACTATATGGATAGATTATCCTATGTGAGGAGATCATATGGCTCAAATTTTAGGTATGGACATGAATCGTGGAAATAGTTTTTTAGGTTCAAAATTGGCTTCTCAGATAGAGTTCAAATAGTGTTCAATAAGTTCCCATACTCAGACAAATTTATGATATCAAAGATCTATGGCTAGAGTTTAATTGGATCTTAGATCTAATGATGAGTGTTTATTTTGATTGTATAAAGATCCAATGGAACATGTGATCTTGTTAGACAGAGATCAACAACACACATGAAGTCAAATTATCAAAGGTTCTTGAGATTGAATGCACTTATGACAAGTGTCTCAATCTCATTATGTTGAAAAAATATCAATAGCTTGTGGGTGCTCGTAAAGATGAATATTGATAGATTACATTGAGTCAAAGAATCAAACACGGAGAACACATAAAGAGCTACCAAGTGGCACAATCATGAGAGCTCAGATCGAATATCAGCAGTGAGTATTGTATGTTAAAGTCCATAATAATCTTGAGAAGACAAATGGTCTATATTTGTTCAAACTTTTTAGGGAGCACGAGATGAGGTCAAGGTGTTTAATGTTTAACATTTACATAGTGACTATTGGAATTTAAATATTCAAATTTGCAAGGGAAAACTAGTCTATAGTTTTTGAGCTATAACTTCTTATATATGCAGAATTTGATCATGGTGTAAAAGGCAAAGTTGTAGGGGACCTCAAGGTAGATTAAAAAAAACTTGGTTAGAGGATTTGAATATTTATACAGTCAAATTTATTTATCTCCAAAATTTATTATATGTTCATTCATGGTGGTTGTATGTACAGAGTAATGTTTAAGCAATTTTTGCTTTAGCAAAAAAATATTTTGGTGGAAATAATCATTTAAAGATGTATTATAGGTCATATTGAGTAGACCCATGTATTTGAAAGTGATATTGTGTTCTTTTTTTTCTTGATGAAGTGATAAAAGGGTAATAGGTCTCCATGAGACCTGTAAGGGCTACTAAGGCCTAATTGAAAAGCATAGCTACTTAAGTATGACCCATAGATGATATGGTCAACCTATGAGGAGGATATTGAGATATGTTTTAGTATGTTAGATGTATTAAGGGTTACGACAAGTATTTTGGTTGACTTAGAAATTGATATTTATGAAGACTCTATAAATAGTGAAGACCAAATCAATGGTTTCTAGACTTAGATGTGAATGTACTAACAAAAAAAAGATAGAGATGAAGGAAGAGATCAAAGAGAGTGTACTCAATGGATAGACTAAAGTAAAGAGTAGATTTAGGATGATTGAATAAACTTAGAGTGATCCAAAAGGATTGATAGGATGAATTATTGTATGATCAAGTTTGAGTGTGTATGAAAGGTGAAAGAGAGGTGATGTACATTTTTTATCTAATCAGATTGATCTAAAATCAGAGTTTTATAGTTGTTGATATCATAAGGTGTTGTTTAGGTGCTCAACGTCTATAAAAAATAGCTTCTTATTCATACATAGGGGTGGGTGCTCTTTGTGAAGTGGCTACTTCACCAAAATGTCTCATATGTGTGATCATCTTATAGGATAAGTAGTCCATGTGTTTCTAGGCTTGAGAGTGGGTTTTACTCCTCAATATATTTTCTCACATAGATATTATGTTATGTGTGTGATGTTGCACCATCTTTCTTATTCATTGTTATGAACATCTTGTATTTGTGATCATCTTATAGGATAAGTAGTCCATGTGTTTCCAGGCTTAAGAGTGGGTTTTATTCCTCAAGATATTTTCTCATGTAGATCTTATGTTATGTGTGTGATGTTGCACCATCTTTCTTATTCATTTTTATTCATTAGGAATTTAAAATAATCACAATTAAAGTTTGAAATAATTTACATCATTGATTCAACCCTCATCTAAGTCATTGTACCTCCAACATATCCTTCACCAAAGTGTAAGTGTTCATGCGAGGATCATCTTGTGCCTTCATATTAAATTACAAAGGCCCTCCATGTAACACAAGGAAAATGTCCATGGGCATCATGTCACATGACTTTATCATTGTATGTGCTAATTTGGAAACTTACCAAACATTTCTCATTCACCAAAATTTGATTCCCATTCAGAAATAAATACACCTTGTATATTTTATGCATTTATATATTATTATTTATTCTACATATTTTCACATACAATTTCTATTCTAATTCATGTGCGTTTAATACATCTATCACTTCACTATTAGTAAACATTTGATGTGTTATCCATGGGCATCACTAAAGTGGCAACTATTATATTTGTTCCTATATTTTATGTTTAGTGTATACACCTAAATTCACTCACTCTAATTATTATATTTATCCCATTAATTTATCTTATAACCATAATCCTAATCAAATAATTAAAATTATCTTTCTTATTAAACATTTTTTACATATTATTAACCTTCTACACCACCATGACCATTTAATCACCTCATTATCCTACTAACATCCCACTTAACTACCTCATTAACTAGCCACTAACCCACTTAAAAATTAAAAATTCATATTTTATACCTACCATCCTAGCCTTTCCTATATCCCTGTGAGACTTAAACCTTATTAAAACCCCATATAATCCCTATTATCCCTAAATATAAACTAGAAATTTGTTGATCTAAATAACTCTCTCTAAGATTCTAGAACTCTCCAAACTAGATATTTTTAAATAATCAAAATTTTCCCTTAAAACTCCCTCCATAAACCTTTAAATAACCATGTTTAGAGCATCGATAAGCTAATTATAAAGTACATAATCCTTCTTTGTATCCACATACCATCCATCTAAAGCACTTACACTGTCTTACAATCCACTCAAGCATCTAAAAAATCCATTAAATCCATCTTGAAGCCATTATCAATCAATCCACATAGAAATCATATAGTATTGGAATTGATTGTAAAATCTTGGAAGGAAGCTACTAGTAGACAACTGCCTGTCTACATAGTTAAAACATATAGGTTGTGGGATAAATTTAAAAATAATATTAAAAACTTTCTTAAACTTTAATATTATTGTATATTTGTATTCCTCTGAAGATATATACAATTTAAAAAAGATTGCATCAAATTGAGTCTATATGCCAATGTCATGGCCTTTAAATGTTGGTGCATAGTTACGTCACATAACGTTGTTGTCTGATAGCATGTCATTTCCTAACATCATACTTCCACTTGACACTATGTTGTCCCCTGGTACCATGCAAAAAAAATTAGTTCTCTTGAAGAGATATACAATTTTAAAAATAAAGTGCCTCAAACTGACTCCATATAAAAAATTTATGGCTTCTGAAAGTTGGTAAATAGTTGCATCACAGAATATTGCCTCTTAAAAACATGTTTCTTAACATCATGCTACCACCCAAAACTATGCTACCATTTGGTAGCATGATAAAATTTGGATTCATATTTAAGAGCTATATGTTTTCAAAAAAATTACCTCAAACTAAGACCATATACAAAAGTTATGGCCTTCTAAAGTTGGTGTATAGTTACATTTCATAATGCTTCCTCCTGACAACATGTCATTCCCTAAAATCATGTTTCCACTTGACACTATGATTTCCCTTGGTAGCAACTAAAATTTATATTCTTCTTGAATATCTACATAATTTCTAAAAAAAATCATGTCAAACTGAGTCTGTATACAAAATTTGTGGCCTCCAAAATTTGGTGGATAGTTGCATCGCATTATGCTACTAGCATGTTGTCATCTGATAGCATATTGCCATTGGACAATATGCTTTTGAGTGAAAACATGCTATCAAGCAACAACATGTTACTGAGTGGTAGCATGCTCTCGAAAAATAACATGTTGCCAAGAAATAGCATGCTACCAATCTACAACATGCTATCAAGTGGAAGCATGTTTCTGAGCGATAGCATGTTGTTGAGTGGCAGCATGTTGTCGAGTAGTGGCATGTTATTAAGGTATATCATGATGATGAGAGATAGCATCATGATGTCAATGAGATAAAGAATGAGTCTTGGATGGTAACTCCTGTGAACATACCTACTATATATATATATATATATATATATATATATATATATATATATATATATATATAAAATGAATCACATGTATGCCCCCATAATTATTATAAATGATTAACAAGTCGATCCTTAAAAAAATTTACATCACAAAATTTTAAGCAAATAAATCCTATATACTACATTCGAACAATCATCAAATACAATTTCTCAAAAAATAAATATTTATGAATTAATAAATATTCGTCATTAAAATTTACCCTACCAAAAACATACACATTTTCACATTAAAAAAAATTATGTTTATATTAATTCATCCTATTTAATTACCAATTAAAAAATTTATTATAAATCAATGATTGACTTATTATTATTTTCTCCCATTACATAACACTATAGTTTTCACTTGAATTAATTATTTTACCATCAAACTAATGAAAAATAAATATTTTTCTCTAATGTTAAAGATCCAATAACTTTATTCAATTATCTTAGTTTTTAACTTAAAATGAGTTATTCCTTCAAACAAGCCTCAACATGTATTATGTAAAAAATATCTCTTTCCCTACTTGTTGGAATGTATTTTATTTCTCGAGTTAATACTCAACTCACCCATGCCACAATGAAGGTGTTTCATGGGGAGAAGTGGTTTACTACGATCACCGACAATTATCTCCAACAACTAAACTGAATTTATATGAACTTTTTTTTATACAGTTTTCCCATATTTTTTCCGGATATTATAGTCATCACATATTCTTTCTTTAGATAAAATAAAATAAATAATTAAAATAAAGATTTTGAAATATTTTTGTTAGATTTAAATATTTTGTGATTAAAAATTAAATTGGATATTAGTTTTATTTAAAAATAATTATTTATTTAATATTATTTTTTAAATATTATTATAATTTTAAAAAAAATTATATATTTATCGTAATCTTTTATAATTTTATGGTCTTTACAAAATTGTATCTTAAATTTTATATAATTTATCATAAATTTTTTTTTGTATTTTACTATTAAAAGGACAAATACAATTATATGGCCATTAAATTTACTTTCAATCTTGACATTTGTTTAAGTGCTCTGGTATCTACATGTGGAGAAAAATGTTCTCCAGATATTTTAAAAATGTTTAGACCACTTTTGTTAATTACATGCATTTTCCCTTGGAATCCTTTACAATTTAAAATTTAAAATTTATGAGTTTTAAATAAATATTGTTGACACTGAAATTCTTAACAACATGGTCTTGCTAATACAACCACATCATAGCTGCAAAAAACACAAGAAGCTTGTTTAATCCCATACAGGGAAAATCAAGCACCCACACATAAGCTATTTAGTTGTTAATCCCTTGCCCTTTAGCCTTGAGAACATACATGATTATCTTCACTGTACATTCCTGAAGCCAACATTACATGTTATTCATTCTTATGGTTTTCAAACTTGAATTAAATGCTTACAAATATTTTCCAAATATTTTTTTTTCCACAATAAAAACTTCACCACTCTATTAAAATGTTATTTTCTTGATATTTTCGTGTAATGTGTGGATAGTAATTTACTTATACCTATAACTATATATTTTGACATTAGCTGCGCATATTATTGTGTAATGTGTGGATAGTAATGAATGTGGAGGGTAGGCCACCTTTCCTCATTAGTCGAACATGGAGGGACTATATGCATAGCATCAACAGTAGTCTAACCAAAATCCTTCAAGTCTTTTCGTGGGGATCAATGGTTCGAATTAAGAGCTCATACTAGTCCCCTTAGGAATTGGAAATAGCCCACTTAGCTAAGTCCTATATCAGAAACATGTGGAAGGAAATAGGGACGAGAGGATACCATGTTCTATCAAGCTGAGAAACTGAGCTTCTGAGCCCACCATCACTGTTAGATGCCTAATGAACCATCTGAATTCTGTCACGTTATTGAGCATAGATCCCAACCACCTAATTTTGTCTAACAACATCCCTACTCACCGTAGTTTCATCCCTTTTTATTTTAAGTACTTTGAAGGATTATTTGAGAATCATCTTCAAACAATGGGTTGGACCAACCTTGAGCAATAGTAATTTTCAGTGCTTTCAAAATAATTTTAGCTTCCACCATATTTTCTGTCACAACCGATATCTATAGAGAAGATAAGAAGGCCTTATCATCCATGAAAACTCCACCGCTGCCAACAACACCTAAATTTCCTTTCGTGGATACATTAAAATTGATCTTTATCTATCCCAACTCTGAAGAAGACCACAGCAGGGAGATCAATGGTTTTGTCACCAAAGCAAACTCTTTTTCACGTGTTTCTCTCTCTCTCTCTCTATATACATATATTAAAAATAATAGTATTTATACCCAAACAATTATCGTACTAATTTTTTCAAGAGGTATTTAATCTTATATTACTTGAACGTAAAAAAATGATGATTAGTATAATTCAAAGAGACTTTAGAAGATTCCAATACAATATGAATAAAAGTGAGTAATTTGTGATTAGTGTGTTTAATAGAAGGAGGCGGCATGTTTGGATAAGGTCACATTATTAATTAGAATTTTTAAAAATATATTTATAGGTCTTTTATAAATATTTAATTTTTATAGAAAATATAGATGTGGAGAGATGAACGCTCTATATTTTATCAATAAATGCAGGTTTTTTGCAAAAAATAATATGATAATTGGATAGAATAAATTAAAAATTAGGTCGTGGGTAACTTTTAAAAATAAAACTATTGCATGTAATTTTATTAATTTTTAATATATTATTAATTAAAATTTTTGTAAATGTTGAAATTAATTTAAGGATTTGAAGTAGATAAGATAAGTCTCATAAAGATAAATTGAGTTAGTGTAAGTTTCTAACTCATCATTTGGACAAAATACATATAAATCAGGTTGTATACAACTTTGTAAATTTATTATTATATGTTAATTTATAATTTTTAATTGACACCCCAATTTAAAATTTACAATTTTTTTTCAAGAGAAGTGCTATGACTTTATGGCTATTACACAAGATCTAAAAAAAACTAAAATCCTTATGATAGAACACCAATACATTCATCAAGTATGCTTATTTTATAGGATTCATGTTAGTAACTCACTAATAACTATTCACGTTAAAAAGGCGCCAAGTTATTTAATTAACAAGTATTGTAAATAATGATTTAAAAATATGTAGCATCTTTTTAGAAAAAATATTTATTTAAATTATGTCTTTGTAAGTCATAACCCATTTTGATGTCATTAAGACTAGCAAAACAAAAATATCAAATATACATAATATTTGTAATTTTCAAGGTTCAAGCTTCTCTATTAATTATCCTTAAATGAATGAAAGGAATTACATAAAGTGTTTAAATTAAACTTTATTATGAATTGGAGTAGACATGAAAAATAATTTTTTTAAAGAAAACTAAAAACTACACATAGTTAACTAGATTTACTATAAATAGGCAATTGCTTTTTACAACAATTTTGGCATGTAAGTTCAGGTGAGCTTAAAATTTTAAATTGATAATTTAAATATAAAAGTGACGATGTTGGGTGATTTTTGACTCAATTTGACATTTGGTTACCAAGTTATCCAATTTTCATTATTTTTAGCATGATTAAAAATATTGTAATATAATTTTAGACATTTATAAGATCTCATATGGATATAAAAATGTTTTGAAACACCCCCTAAATAATGTGATGGTTTACGGATGTATGCATATTTCCTTTATCTTCAAATTGGTGTGGACTAGAGGTCAATCAGGGTAATGAGTCGAAAGTTATGGCCTTCGGATGTTTCATCTCCCAATCATTATCTTTTGGTTGAAAACTACTCAATATCTTCAAGTTGCCCTGATTATATTCTTTCCATTGATTCTTATAAAAAACATTTAACTCCCATTATGAAATGTAAGTGTTATATTCCTTTTTAATTCCTTCCCACTATATCAAATATTTGTTATAACTTCATTCCCTTGTGTTCATTGTCTTCTTATCTATAACCTCAACTATCTTTTCTTTCTTATTCTTTGTTACCTATCACTTCCAATATAATTATTCATCTTCTTCCTCTTAGTCATATTCTCCATAAAAAGCATATAAATATGAAACATTAGATACTAAAGAGATATAAAAATTGTGTTGTAAGGTCACCTCCTAAACATTATCATTGATTTTTTTTGTAATTTTGTATGCACCAATTTTTTTACATTTAAGCTTGTTGTATGTCCCTTTCATAAATATTTCTTTCCTCAAGTATACCATCACCAATTATCCTTATTCAAAGGCTTTCATGTTACATATGTTGTTACTTTATAATTTTGAATACTTTTTTTTATAGATTTGTTCTCACTCCTTGTTGCAACTATTATGTATGCTCTGAAAATACTTTTACATCATCACTAACTCACTCTAAGATTAGTAACTACACTAAATCTAAAGCATCCATAGGATTTATCACATTCACAATATGAAATGGTGATTTTCCTATTTATCTATTTAGTGAAATATTATATGAAAACATAGTTTATGGTAAATCCAAGTTCCATTGCTAGGGATTCTCTCCAAAAATGCATCTCAATAAAATTTTCAAGGTCCTATTTACAAATTTTGTCTATCCATCTGATTGTTGGAAGAATGCACTACTGAATTATAGCTTTGTTACAAACTTCTTCCATAAATTCATCCAAAAAATGATCTAGAATTTTTGTGTCCCTATCTGATGTAATAGTCTTTGAAACACCATGCATTCTCATTGGTTTTCTTAAATGCAATAAAATAAACCATCTTATAAAAAAATTCTACAAAAAAAATTCAATCATTGCCTCCTTATGTGTTTGGTAATCCCAACATGAAATCTATACTCAAATCTATCTATGGTCCTCTCACAATTGATAATGACACGTATAACCTTATTTTATATGTAAGGCCCTCAGCCAATTGACACAACCTACATCTTGAAATATATCTTTCCACATGTCTCTTAACTTTTGGCCAAGAATACTTCTCCTCCATGAAATTTATTTTCTTACTTTACCAAAATGTCCACCTAAACCACCACTATGTAATTCTATTATAATATTGTATCTTAGAGATCAAAATTAAATATATAGTTGTTTTTGCTTAAATAGATAACCATCCTATATAAAATACTCATCATGAATTGTATATGTCTCACCTGATAACGTATTTCTATTTTTTTTAACTATCCTTCAAAAATTTGGATCATTATAGAATAATTCCTTAAATACTTCAAATCCAACTACTTCACTCATAATACTACTTAACAATGCCTCTCTCTTGATCAAATAATTATCTACTTGTTTTTTCTTTCCAGAATTATGTTTCAAAATAAATGTATATACTTGCAAGAAATACACCCACTTTGCATGTCTATTGTTCAATTTATTTTGAGTGTTTACATACTTCGAGTCATCATGGTCAATAAATAGGATAAACTTCTTAGGCATCTGGTAATACCTCCAATGTCTTAATGCTTATACAATGACATAAAATTTAACATCATCTATAGAATAGTTATTTATTACCTCATTCAATTTATCACTTAAATATGCTATTGTCATTTCTTATTGATTCAAAACAAAACCAATTCCCATTCGTAAAGCATCACAATCCTCCTCAAACACTTTTTTAAAATACGGTAATTCTAAAATAGGATTCTATATAATCTTCATCTTCAATAATTCAATGATTTATGTTGCTACCCTTTCCCACACAACTTATTTTCCTTTCATGCAATTTGTTATTGGTCAAACAATACTACTAAAATTATTAATGATTTTTTATGTAAATTATCAAAAATTCTTACCTTTGTTATTCTTCTTGAAATATGCTACTTAATAATTGAATTTAAATTTTCTTCATCCATACCTACATTATCTATTGAAATTATAAATCCTATAAATACAAAATTGTTCTAATAAACCTGCACTACTTTAAATTTGTATAGAGATTCTCATTTAATAGAAAATCTAATACCATTTTCAAATACCTTAGGTGATATTACTTAATCTTACTAAATATAAAAATATCATCAAAATAAACAACCATATATCTACCAATATAATCTTGTAGCATTGTATTCATCACCCTCATAAATGCGCTATGTGCATTATATAATTAGAATGCCATCACCATCCATTCATATAATCCATACTTAGTCTTGAATGTTTTTTTATATACACATCCTTCACGGATTTGAATTTAATAGTGACCACTCTTCATATAAATCCTACTAAATTATTTTACTCCTACAAGCACATCCATCATATCCTCTAAACTTGGTATAGAAGACCTATACTTGATGGTAATTTTATTGATAGCTAAGCTATCCACACACATCCTCCATACACCATATTTATTTGGAGTTATAAATTTTGGTTTTGCACATGGACTCATGATATCCCTTACTAAACCATTTTCAACCAATTTGATAACCTATTTATTCAGTTTTACAAATTCTATTTGACTCATCCTAGAGGTTTCTTGATTTGGTAGAGTTGATCCTGAAATCAAATAAATATGACGTTAAATATCTCTCTTTCATTATAAACCATTTGGTAACTCACCAAGTATAACACATGCATAGAATTTCAACACTTTTATTACTTCTACCGATATTTTCACTACTTTCATGTCTTCTTTCTCTGTTATTAATGTATAATAAAAACATGTCATATTCATGTATATTATAAAATATTTCATGGATAACATGTTTTCTACCTATCCTAATTCTTTAAGAGGTAATAATATTACCATTGTACCACCTTTTCAAAAATTCTATGTAGTATTTACTCCATCATGAATTACTTTTCTAAAATATTACTATGGCCTTCCCAAAAACATAGGGCATCTAATAGTTAGAATAACATCATACCATATATCATATATGTAAGTTTGCCCTATAGAAAAATAAATTAAATACCATTAATCTACTATAACTTCATTTCCTTTATTAAACCATTAGATATAAAACTTGAATAAATATGATTCTTACATTGCAAACCTAGATTCTCAACTATTTCATTAGAACCCATATTTTCATAACTAGTGTCATCTATAATTACTTGCATATCATACCTACCAAAGTGCACCTTGTTTAAAAAATATTCATACATAGGCATGAATCACCAACTTATTTATTGTTCACATTTCCTTTCCTTGAAGTTATAATTGTTCTCCTTATCAAGACATTTCTCCTATGTTTGCTACTAGAACTTACGTATTTCACTCATTTATCTCATTCTCAACTAAATTGAATATTGGGTAAAAATCTTGCCTCCTTTCTTTTTTAGGGCAATGTGGACATTCAAACATTCTATGTCCTTCTTCTCTACATCTATATAAAACATAAAATCTATGTTTCTTTGGAAACCACCCTTTAACACCACCATAACTCCATCCACTCTAAAATATTCTTTTTATCTACTGATATTGAGACCCTTTTCTATTATCTTAATACTTTCTTTATATCTTTTGATGATTATCGTCTAGTGGGATTAAATCCACCTATATTTGTATTGAAACCAATTCATCCCACTGCTAGAGATTATTATCCTCTTCTTGGTCCAATTAATTTTATGAATTAAGCATGTATATAATACTTTACACGTTGGAGGATTATCAATTAACTTTGAAGGCAAAATAAAAACAAAATCGACATAATTTTGAAAGAACATCTCTTGATCCAAGAAGATGTGGATCCCTTCCAATAAGGGGATGAGGTGGATTTAATACCACCAAAGGTGGGTCTAATACTAATAGAAGTGAATCATCATGTGGTGCTAAAAGGCAAGTTCAGAATAGGTAAGGGTTACAATACCAACAAAGAAGAAGAGGGTTTCAGAGAGGATGAGGTTATGGTTGTTTATAGAGGATGGTTCTCAAATCAATGTAGACCTTATTTTTGTTATAAATGTAGAGAAGAAGGGCATAGGGTATTTGAGTGTCTATATTGTCAAGATCAAGAAAGGAAGCAAGTGGATTGCCTGAAAGTGAATCTGGATGAGGCTAAGATAGAAGAAAAAAATATTGAAGTTACACCAGTAGATGTTGGAGAGAATCTCATGATGAGAAGAATAATGATCACTCCAAGGAAAAAACACGTGCAAAATAAAGAAGGTGGTGAGTCATGGTTGTGAGCAAACATTTTTTGAACAAGATGTACTTTGGGTGGAAAGTTATGTAAAATAATTGTAGATGGTGGTAGTTGTAAAAATATGGTTTCTAAAGAAATGATAGATAAAATACATTTGCAATGTGAAAAGCATCATAATCCTTATCAGATTTCATGTTTTACAAAAGGGAATGAGGTTATAGTAGATAAATTGTGATTAATAAAATTTTCTATAGGAAAAACTTATAATGATGAAATATTGTGCGATGTTATTCCAATGGATACATTCCATATGTTATTGGGAAGACTATGGTAATTTGATAGGAAAGTAATTCATCATGGATCAAAGAACACGTACACTTTTTGGAAAGGTGGTACAAAGGTAGTTTTTTTACCTCTTAAAGAGAAAGAGAAGGAAAAAAGCATGCTTTATAATAAAGAACTTATATAAGATATGAAGATGTAAGGTTGTTATTATGTACTAGTATCAAAGAATGAAGACATGAAAATGGTGCAAATACCAGCAAAAACAGTAAGAGTTTGGAAAGAATATGCAAATATTATTCTTGATGAGTTAACATATGGTTTACCAATGAAGATAGATATACAACATCACATTGACTTGATTCCAAGATTATCTCTACCTATTCAAGTAGCTTATAGGATAAGTTCAGTAGTTTTTAACTCCAAATAAAGATGAATGATGGAGAATGTGTGTATATAGAGGAGCCATTAACAAAATTACAATCAAATATAGATTTACTATACCTCATTTAGATGATATGATGGATGTGCTTACATGTGATAAATATTTTACCATGATTGATCTAAGGAGGGGTTATTATCAGATTTGAATTCATGAAGGAGATGAGAGGAAAACTATATTCAAGACTAGGAATGGATTATATGAGTAGATGGTGATGTCATTCAAGTTATCTAATGTACCTAGCACATTTATGAGGATGATGAATACAATGTTATGAAAATATATTGGTATGTTTATGGTTATTTATTTTAATGATATTTTAATATTCAATAAGACTAAATAAGAACACTTATAACATTTGAGAATGGTAATGGATTTGTTAAGAAAGGAGAAGTTGTATGCAAATTTGAAGAAGTGTATGTTTATATAGAATATTTTGGGATTTTTGGGATTTATAGTTTTAGTATATGGTGTGAGAATGGATGAAGAAATTATAAAGAAAATTATTGACTGGCTTTTTCTAAAAATCATTATATAGGTAAGAAGTTTCCATAGCTTATCAGATTTTCAATGAAAATTTATTAAAATGTTGAGTAGTATTGTGGTTACAATAAATTATTACATGAGAGGGAAGGAATTTGGATGGACTAAAGTAGCCATAGAAACCTTTAATTTTTTGATGAACAAGATTATAGAAAGACCAATTTTAACATTACAATATTTTAAAAAATTGTTTGAGGTTGATTGTGATGCTTCATTTATGGGAATTAGTTCTATGTTAAGTCAAAAAGGAAATCCAATAGCATATTTCAATGATAATTAAATTTGGTGAGAACAATATATTATACCTATGATGTTGAGCTTTATGAGATTGTACAAGCATTAATACATTGGAAGCATTATTTGGTACCAAAGGAGTTTATCTTATTTATAGATCATGAGGCTTTGAAGTATGTGAATACAAAAAATAATTTAAATAGTAGGCATGGAAGGTGGGTAAATTTCTTGCAAGAGTATACTTTTGTGTTGAAACATAAATTAGGAAAATAGAATCAGGTATTTGATGTATTGAGAAGAAGAGTAACATTATTAACTACTATGGTGAGTGAAGTTGTTAGATTTAAATCTATCAAATATTTATATGACATTGATCCATATTTTTACAAGGTAGTTGAGCAATGCAAGACTCTTTTAATAGGTGAGACAGATATTATTCATGGGGAGTATCTTATACAAGAAGGTTATCTCTTTAAATGTAAATAATTATGCATTCTAGTTGGGTATCTATGAGACAATAAAATAAGTGAATTACATAGTGGAGGTTTGGATAGACATTTCGATAAGATGAAGAAAAAAATTGGTGGAGGAAGAGTATTTTTGGCCAAATACGAAGTGAGATGTGACAAGGTATGTTTCTAGGTGTAGGATATGTCAGGTATCTAAAAGACATGCATAAAATACTAGACTATATATGTCGTTACTAGTTCCAAGAGAACTATGGATAAATTTGAGTATGGATTTTATGTTGGGATTACCAAACACATAGAGTGGTATTGATTCAATTTTTATTGATGGTGATGGATTTTTTAAAATGGTTCATTTCATTGCATATAATAAAATTAATTATGTCACTAGATTTGCAAAATTAGTTTTTAAGGATATTGTGAAATTGCATGGTTTTCCAAAAACTATTAATTCAAATAGGGACAAAAAAAATTTAAGTAATTTTTGAATGAATTAATGGAATAATTTGGGTACTAAGCTATAATTAATTAGTGCATATTAACAACAAATAGATGGACAGACATAAGTTGTGAATAAGAGCTTGGAAAATTTGATGAGATGCATATTAGGAGAGAAGCCCAAGCAATGGGACATGGCTTTACCATAAGATAAGATTCCATATAATAGTTTAGTGAATATATCAAAAAAAAAGTCCCCATTTCAAATTATTTATGGGAGAAATCTTATGGGTATTTTAGATTTGGTATAATTTTCAATTGCATATCAAATTAGTGATGATGTACAAGTATTTGTAGAGCATACACAATAGTTACATGAAGTAATAATAAAGTTACCGGAATATATGAGAAATGTAAAGCATAAATATATGTCAAAAAAAGATCTAAGGTATTTGAATAATGATATTTGGTAATGGTTTATTTGAGGAAAGAAATGTTTCTAAAAGGTGTGTACAACAAGTTGAAGCACAAGAAAACTAGTCCATGTAGAATTATGAAGATAATCAATGGCAATGATTATGAGGTGAGTTTACCATATAATTTTTTATATATCTCTAATATTTAATGTTTTAGATTTATATTAATTACATTAATAATATGGTGAAGGTGATGAATATGAAGAAGTAAATTGGCAGTAGCAAGTTCTAATGAAGAAGAAAGAAAAGATAGTGGAGGTTTTAGATACAAAGAGAGTGAGCAAAAGGCAAGGGAAATATAACATGTATTTGGTCTAGTGAGAATGATGTCAGTAAAAATCAGACACTTGGATTATAAAATGGGAACTAAATAAGATTGACAAAGAAAAATGGCAATAGTACAATCAGGGAAACTTGTAGGAGCTATGTTATTTTCAACCAGAGGAGAATGATGTAGAAAAAATGTGTCAAACTTCCAAAGGATATAAATTTTGATCCATAACTATGTTTGAGATCTTCCACATTCCAAAATGACCATCTCAAAAATTAATTACTTCCCTAAGCCACACTTTCTTCCTAGAGGCAGTTTTTAAAAAAAATAAGAGGCCAAATGAGATGATCTAAGGGTCTAAAATTACAATTTAATAATTTTTTCATGATTTTTTTAATTTTAGAAGTTGCATATTTTTATGACTAGATGTGAATTTTAGATGAAACTCATCCTATAGGATAATTTTAGTGTTTAGATTATTTTGGGAGATTTTTGGAGCTCCACACTTTTGCATGTTAAATTATTAAAAATAACAACTACTAGAAATAGAAGTTTCTTTTAGATTTTTTTTTTGAATTTTTAGATATCAACTCTAATTACAAGTTGAGTCTTATTTATGCATGTTTTATAATTATTTCAATTTAATCAATATGAATTAAATCTAAGTTATTATTTTAGATCTTAGCCTATTATAATTTTGATCTTGATAGTAATTTTGGTTTATTACTTCTCTATTCTATTTTTATTCTACCTTCAAATATAAATTATAAGCCTCTTCCATGCAAAATATTCTATGCATTCTCCAATAATCTTAAATCAAAAACATCAAACTATTTAAATACCTTATAACCTTGTGTTATTATGTTTCGTCATGCTCCAAGCATATGAAAATCTCGTAAAAATCCTATATATACTCTTGTATATTATGACCCATTTGGATTAAATTCATTAATCCTATATATAATATTTTTATATAATCCATAAGAGTGAATTTCCCCCTTAGATTCTTCTCCATGTTGATTTTCTCCTTACCTTTTCTATGTTTCTCTTTTGACAAATGATCCCACTAAATCATAATATGACTCTTCAATTTCATGCATGAAAAATTTAATTTATTATCTTCTCTTAGATTTTTCCATTTTAGAAACTTATCCATGTTTTTTATCCATTTTATCAATTCCTCTAGTTTTAAAATGCCTCCGTAATATGGAACATCAACCTTGATTCATTCATTCCTTCCCTCTAACTCCCTAAAAATACTCTCTTTGATGAACGGTGTCTATTTTCATTCATATTCTGATTGAATATCATATTTACAATGTTTTTCTACATGAGTTTCGTCTTCCACTTGCCTTTGTCCTTGATTTGTGACAATCGAAGTAAATTTTTCCACTTACATATTTGTATCTCTTACATATTCATCTTTATCTGATAAAATATTTATCATCCTCTTACCATATATTCTACATTTTATTCAATCATATAATATTATCCCAAAATCTAATTTCAAAACCCAAAAAAAATCATAAATATATTACCTCCAAGATTCAAACTTGCTCTGATACTAGAAAATTGAACCAAGATTAGAAAAACAAAATTATCAAATAGGCACAATAATCAGAATTTTCAAGATTAAATCTTATCTATTGATTATATTGGAATGAATAAAATTATTTACAATAATTTTTAAAAGAAACCCCAACTTGGAATTGGAGTTGACATGCCAATTTTTTTTTTGAAAAAAAAAGGGAAATGAAAAATACTTATAGATAACTAGACTTAGTATAAATAGACAATTTACTTTTACAAAAACTTTGGCATGCAATATCATATGGGCCTAAAATTTTAAAAATGTCCTCTAATTATTAAATCCATGATGTTGGGTGATTTTTAATTGAATTTGATGTTTGACTACAAAGATATCTATTTTTTTCTATTTTTAGCATGACATAAAATAGTAAAATGGAATTACTGACCTCTACATGATCTCATATGGATATAAAAAAATATTGGAATAAAACCGAAATAATTAAGCATTTTATGGCTGCATGGATATTTCCTTTATATTTGTTTTGGTGTGAATGGGAGATCAATGGGGTTAACAAGTCAAAAGTTATGAAAAATGAAATTTTGATGTCCACATCACATTTATGATAGTTGATGGTCTTAACTTTTAAGAAGATGGTGAGAATGGTCTTGACTATGGTGACAAATGAATGAAACTAACATATACAATGATTTACTAGATAATTACCCTAATTTTATCATGATACATGATGATGACAATGATATCATGATAGATGACAATAATGTTGACCACTATAGTCTAATTGATAGTCTTAGTTTTCTATTTTTATTTTTGAAACAAAATTACATTGTTTTTCTTTCTCCAATTTTATTATATATAAGTTAGAAATTATTTATTTTATCATGTACAACATTATTTTGTCATGTAAGACAATAATGCATATATCATTTTCTTGAGAATTTATTTTTAACAAATTGTAAAATTTTATTTGAGAATGTTCCTATATATACTTAAATTACAAAATAGAATATATATTGTAAAATATTAAAAATATAATTCAAAATTTAAAATTAGTATATTTATAAAATTATTTAAACTGTGTAAATAAAATATATAATATATTATATCTATAATATATAATTTATAAATAATAATAATAATTAGATATATAACATACATAATAAAAAAATAAATATACAATTTTATATAATAATAAATAATAATATATGTATGTATATATGTATATGTGTGTTTGTGTTTGTATATATATACACACATGTATGTATGTATGTATGTATGTATTTATGTATGTATGTATGTATGTATGTATGTATGTATAAACACACACACACACACACACACACACACACACACACACACACACACACACACACACACACACACACACACACACACACACACACACACACACACACACACACACACACACGCACACACACACACACACACACACATTTCGTAGTTAATTAGTGTTGAAATTGTATTTATTTATTTTATAAAATTGAGGCATGGGCCTAAAATAGATCGGCTTAATTTATAATGCAATTCTATCATCAACTTGACACTATTAAAAATGTATATTTGACTCAAAAAATTGTGTTGACTTTGTGTTGCCCAAATTGATATGAAAACTTGATTTAGTGTGACATTGTCCTATAATATGATACTAGTAGCACTTAGTGTAGTGGTGAAAGAGAATAATCTAAATTAAATGACTAGTAAATGAGTGCCAAACTTTGAAAACACCATTATGAGATAATCCCAAGTGGATATCCATAAAAATTGCATAAATATAAAATATATCATCATCAATCATAGTGAAATATATAATACTAAATATAATGAATTATGTATGAAATTACATAAAGATAAATTACTATACTTTCTAATTTCTTGAGATGATTATTAAATAGTTTTTATTAAAAGATAATGGGTTTAATTGATGATCTTATAATATACATGGGTATTTTCCTATAAAATATTTTTATACCACCATAAATATAAGTCACTTTACCATAATAAAAGGGGAAAAAGAGATATAAAATAATAATGGTAATTGTTTTCTGAAAATAAAAAAATTATTCAATTATTCTAAATAAAAGTTTGAAATATAATAATTTTTAATAAATATTTAACTTTAAAATATTATAATTGATTGATATTTGGAACTTTGGGTGTAATTTATAATTTATTAATCTCTCCATTATATTAAAAAATAAAATCTATCAAAGATCCTTTTTCCAAAGAATTCTTATTTATAATTTTATCTTTTATCTTATTTCAATGATAGATCATATAATAATATTTTTATAATTTTGAAATAAAATAAAAATTAAAGTATCATTATTCTTTTATTATCAATGGAATTGGTTACATCTCCTTCATTATCTCATTAAGGTGAGGAGTTCTGTTAAAATGATAGATACCTTCATGCTTCATCTCATAGAGAATAAGTTAATGATTATGTGGAACAAAAACCTCTATAACCCCCATGTCTTATAGATAAACATAATATGAAGTGATATAAACCCTTGAATCATAAATTATGCTTAAGTTATGTCTCTTAAATGTTTTTAAATATAAAACCAATTTTGAACCTCAGAAACACTAAAAAATGTTAAATATTTCATTTACTAGTCAAATTTTCAATATGCTAATATATAGAAAATATAAACCCATATGTTATTCCTATTTTTATCACCTCCTCTTCATTTTTTTTATCACATATTTGGTTCTACCATGTTGATGACATTGGTCATAAAATTTATAACTTTTGGTGAGGGCCAACTCATTTGTATTTGTTTGAATATTCATTTCTCTTTGTGTGTGCAAATGTGAAATATCTATACTTTATATGATAATTATTTATTATAATATTAATGAAGTGATTACATAACATAATTCATTATATTATATAAATTCTACATTAAGATTCAATATTAGCTGAGCTCTTTTCAATTTTCATAGTGTTATTTGGCATGTCCTTTTTTAGAAATGATAATGGAATAAAAATTGATAGTTGTGTAGTTATGATTAGATGTTTAATTTATATTTATAAAATGTTGGTGATTAGTACTTATTAATAATTACTTGTATGCTTTGATGTCTTCTTAGTTGTTGATAGTTTTATACTCCAACTAAAATTTTGGATTCCCATGTATCACAATTCTAAATATGATCGATTATGTTTGACATTTACTTATCAAATAAATAGAGGAATAAGGTGAATTCAAGGGGGTACTTTATTTTCATTCATTTTATTTCACTTATTGGTTTACAAACAATATAAATATCACATTTCATAATGATTTAGATTGCAATGTATCTCATGTATATGGAATATTGTTGATGAGATTTAAAATTAAAATCTATCATGACATGTCTATTTTTATTCAAAACCATACTAAATAATTTCTGTGTGTTAGATAATTATATATTACCATATATGAAATTTTCAAAGACCTAATATAATCTATTTTTAAGTTAATGGATTTAGGTAAATTCAAAACATAGGGAATAAATTCAAAACATGAATTAAGTTATATAACAAGGTGAAATGACTAATTTGACTGACAAGATAAGGTGGTGAGATTAGATTTTCACCTTAGTTATTTGGATACGGTTCAAAGCAAACCATGGAGAATTTAAGATTCCACTTGTTCATGAAACCACTATGGCATTGAGATGTGCTTATTTTAATTAATCATAGCTAAATGATAATTTTTTATTGATCCTAGGTACATGGCATTAAATTAAAATTTAATGCATTTTGTAATTCCCTTGATTAAGGAAAGTGGAAGCTATTTTGGATGGATAGACATGTAATTTGCTAATTTGATAATAATGTCATTAATTTGGCTGGTCTATTTAATCTTATCATTAGAAATCATGAAGCAATAGTTCATAACCAATAGAAAATAATTTTAAAAAAAATATATTTTTGAATAAAAGCCATTTTTTTTAAATGCATATACTGATAAAAAATTTTAAGATGGAATGACTAAGTTTTAATATTTGTTAAGACTTGATAGAAAGGTTTATTTACCTCTTCATTGGGTTTACTTGGTATATTACATTGTATTTGTGACTTCTTCAAATGAAGCATACATTTTTTAGGGTTGAACATCATAAATTAGTGGTTATATGGGTAATTTGACATATATAAGATTATTCTTATTTTTTGAATTTAATTTGTTATTTAATTGGCATATGAGCATATGGATAAGTTTAAATAAGTAAATATGTAGGGTATAAAGTAGTTATATTTATATAAAATGTTTTTTTCATTATTTCATGTTATGTTTGATTGTTTTGAATTCAAAACAAAGGTTTTTAAGCATACTTTGAGTTTCATATGTTTTATATTATTTTAATATACATAATATGCATACAATGATTGCATATATGACATGTTTGCACGACTGATGAAAATAATTTTTAATTATAAGATGTTTCTTCTTTTATTTCTAGTTGAAATAATAATCATTTTACTTAAAATGATGATTTTTGAAGTGATTGTAGTATTAGAATCAACACTTGGTTATTTTTAAGAATTAATGACAAATGGACGATGTCTAGGTTATAGCTTTTATGATTGAATACTTATTACTAGTATGATTATTTAGTATGTTAGATTGGAATCACACATATTCACATAATTTGGGAATAAATGTTTGAGAAATAAATGATCATAGATATAGTTAGAGTACTCTTTCATGGGTAGTTTTTGAGGTAGATTTTTCCATGGTCATAGGGATTCTAACACCTTTCATAGGCCATTTAATCCATAAATTTGTATGCATGTTCACTTTAATGATATATACCCTATTTTATGGGACTTGATTGATAATATACCTTTTGATTCTTTGAGGTTTTCTTATAAATATAGGATATAGAGGTTCACATAGGAGAAACTGACCTTTTAGATGGGGTAATCCAAGTCAATCCTTGCAGAGATTACATACTATTATTGATTTTGGCCCTTAAAATACCCCTATACACATTCAATACAAAACATTTATTGAGATTAATAAGTAATTTATTGATCTAAATTATCACTTTCCACTAAACATTAAGCCTTTCACGTCTAAACTTGAGACACCTAGTTTTTTCAGAAGGAAACATGCTAGCAACCCTACATAACACAACCTATGGAGACCTAGATGCTCAAAAAGATGAAATTAGAGGTTGGTGACAGTTTTAAAGGTATATGATTAATTTAAAATCATGCTAGTTTCATGGAGTACATAAAGCACTAGACTAATAAGAGTTTTTCTTTAGCTAATTTTTTTTTAATATGCCGAGTTAGATTGACTATTTGTTGTTCTTTCTATTGATATTTGATACTTTAATACTTGTGATATTTGTTTTTATGATAATTTATTTTGAACATGTGGATAAATTTTTTTTGGTGGTTGTATAGTATCTTTACATAAAAAACTTATTTTCATGTAGAATAAATCAATATTTTTGGTTTATTTGCTTGATATTATCATGGATTAATGTTATTATACATGTTAATGTGAGATTTTTAAAATTATTTGATAGCGAACATTTATGTATTGTTTGTTTTTACATAGATAGATTTTTATTTAAATTATTTCAAGTGATTCAAAAGGGACCTCACATGTTAAAAATGTTATTGATCTATTATTTTAATTTAATTTGATCTGTAAACTTAATTTTAAGTCTAAATTAGAATGTTAGGTTATGAAGTTAATTAATTAATTTTTAGTGTATGTTTATTTTAATAACAACTAACTAAATATTAGTTGTAACTTATTTACTATCTCTAAAGGAGATTACTTTTTAAGGACATTTAAGACATATTACAAAGGATTAAAAATATAGATAATTAACAACTTTGATGCTTGAAACAATTTAATCCTTATTTTATTTTTTGTGTAAGCATATACAAGATAAAATAACTATTTGTAGATAAACTAAACAATACATTCTCTGATAGTGAAATAATTTACTTGTTTAATGTATGTATGTATTTATAGTTCTTTTTTTATATTTCATCAATCGATTATCTAATTTTTATCATGATTTAATATATTTGATGATTGCAGATATATAATCATGTGTGCATAAATCTATATACTTGGCTTGAATATTGATAAATATATTGTATCTTGTAATTTTTTTATTGACTTTTCAATTGTAAAATTTTATCTTTTTGAAGGTTGTTTGTACTCAAACTATTATATTTCAATAAAATATCAATTTATTTTACTCTAAGACATCTTTTGTTCCAAGACTCATATATTTTCAAATCATTTGTCTTTATTTTGTTATGTTTCATATTTTAATGATGGTTGGATTAGTTTAGATTCTATATTAGGATAGTTAGATAACTTCTATTTTATTTTTAATTTGTTATTATTTTCTTTTAAACTGTATTTTGATTTTGTATCTTTTTATTTTCTTAGTTACTTATCGATATCTAAATATTATCTTTTCTTTAAATTTAATTTTTATTTACTTCTTTGTTATTAGTCTCTATTATTTTTATATTTTATTTATCGAAATTTGTTTCTTCTTTAACATAAAGCACTTTCATTTATTCTCTATTTTAGATTATGTTAGTTAAATAATATCAACTTTCTCTAAGTGGTTACTTTTTTTCTCTTATTTCCATATGTTTCTTAGTTATTAGATGGAAATTTGATTATTTTAAATATTATTTAAACATTAAATAAATTTATATTTATTTTCCTATTTTCTCTCATCGTTTAATATTAATTCCTTTTTATTTAGTCCTTTAATTATACATTATTTTTATAATAAAATATAAGATATATAATTCTTTGTTATTTATAGAAAAGTTCACTCTGATAGTTTAATGTTAGTTAATTCATTTAGTTTATTTGTTCTTTGCTTATCTAATTGTAATTTACTTTCTTGTTAGTATCTGTTGCTTTAGCTAGTATGTTAATTTTTGTTTCAATTTGGTTATTTAGATTTTAATTTTATTTGTTTTATTTATCCTCTGCTTTGTTCCACTTATTTTCTTTTGATATGTTTTGAGATTAAATGATATTAAGAGATTGAATAAAAAATATTTGATATAATCATAAAGGGTCATAGTTTTTCCCTTCAAAAGAGTACCTTTTTATAAAAAAAATTTCTGATGGAGAGGTTAGATAATACATATTTTACCTTATCCTTATTCTTTATATTAAAGACATTATATTTCTAAAATTATAATTGTTTATTGTTCAATATTTGGATTGATGTTTATTTTTCAGAACTATTAAAAAACCCTTTTCAAACATCTTTAGAATCAATTTTCATTCCTTACACCCTTATTATTAGATTTGCATGATTTCATATTATCCTTTATGATAATTGAAAGGGTTGACTCATTGACGTCACTATTTTTTTTCCATCAATAAATTTGGCTACTCCATTTAGGGCATTTTCCAATAAACTTTAATCCTTTTTATTTCTTTATTTTTATTTTCATTGTTTATCTCTATCACCCATGACCATTGGATGTTTGCCTCATATTATCCACAGATTTATTGAAATCAATAGGGATCAAGTATACATTAATTTTAATATTTCATTTTGTACATTGTATAATAGGCCTTATGATTTCCTTCATATTCTAGAGATTATTGTAAATAAATCAGAAGAGGCATGATTTGAAATTGATTGATGTATAAATCTTATTAGGAAAATTCAATTCCATATTTTTGAATAAAATCATTGAATTCATCAAGTAAGAGAACATATTTTAGTTTTTAATCCTCCTAGTAGAATACATTATATTTATGAAGATTTTCCTTTTGACAAATTTATTGTTCCTTCAGAATATAATTTTTCTACTGAATCTAATACAACCACATACTTAAACCAAAATAGTCAAGTAGTGGACTCTACTAAAACTTATATTGAAAAAAAAAATAGAACAAAGAATTCAAAAATAAATTCTAAGTCTATAGAACAACATCAATCAAACAGACGTCATTGATAATGAAGTAGATTTTGATGAAGATAATATACAACCTTTAGCGAAAAGTTGATTTTGTGGGAATCCTATTAAAATTTGTGCCCATCCTAGTAAATTACCTTCACTTAAAGGAATTCATGCCCCTAAATTTTTTTGAAACCTTGGTGACTCTTGGGAAGACCATTTAGATGATTTTAAGTTAGTTTGTACTATACTTGGTAATATAAATGAAAAATTTTGTCAGAATATTTTTAGAAAATTTAGAAGGTATAACATATCAATGTTTTATTAAATTTCCTAAAAGTATTATTAATACTTGGAAAGATATAGAGGATTGGTTAGAAATTTATTTTGGCAAACCTAAATAAGATTTATAGTTAGTCAATGGATTAGTTTATATCTCTAATGATCTAAGTGAAACTGTTTACCATTTTATAACTAGATTCATTAAACTACATCAAAATATTCCCTATGATATGAGGTCAACTAAAAAATTGTATAGTTTTTTTTATGACTTACTTATAAAATATAAAATAGTTTTAAGAGATAACTATATTTCATATTACATTGAAATTATAAATTTATGCATTAAGAATGAAAAGAAACTAAAACATGTTGGTTTTAAATGTACAGATATCACATGTTTAAATTCTAATAATCTTAAAAAAAATTAAAATTACTCATAATATTGAAAATGAGATTACTGTTGTCAAATGATAATAAAATGACAAACCATCTACATTCGGTAAATATCTAATTTCTCATAAAAGTAAAAATGAATAAATAGTTTATAATTATAAGATGTGTGAATTGGATCACAATCCTAACACTTGTATTATTGTGAAAATGTTTAATTTTTTTATTTATGGAAATACTAGTATCTCTATTGATCTAGACGATAATATAAATATGTATGGATTTGATGAATCTTTGGCTAACGTTAAAACTAGTTATGTTTTCAACATTAGATAAAGATATTATTCTACCTAAAATGATAATTCAAACACATTTAATAATCAACCATCATCCTTTAAAAATAAAAATAAAGGTAAAGATAGGTATAATAATACTACATCAAATAATGTTGTAATTAATTCCCAACAAAATAACCCTTATCAATTGGTTTTAATATTCCATAGTATCTTCCTTATAAACCCAAGAATTATGCTCATATTCATCATCATGATGTTGGTTTTTATAATATCATAGATAATTTAAGCACTATTAAAACATGTTTTTCATTATTATAGGATGTTGGTATACTTGTTTAGCTTGATAAAATTAAAGATGCAATTAAAAACATAAATCTTAAAAATTGTGTAAGGATTTTATGAAGAAACCAATAATAATGAACATCATGCTATTTTTATTTAGATTTATGATATTATCATTGATTATATACCCCATTTTTTATTTTATTTAAAATTATTTTAAAAATTATTCATAATTATATCATTGATACATGATCCTCTAATAATATAATTCTAAAATTATTTGTTGATCAATTAGGCATATCATATGGGACTGATAATATGAAATAGGTTTTTATTCATGTCAAACTAAGACTTGTGGTAAGTTTCACTATCTTGTTATCAAAATCATTCAATATAAAATATTTATATGCATGACTTATGTTTAAGTTTTCGATATTACTAGTAACTATTATATGCTTTTAGGAAGAGATTAGTTTTAAAAAATGGTGCTTTTGTAGGCAAAGATACAACTTCGTTTTCCTATTTGTAATGATATTTATTTCATATAAAGAAGGAATTGTTTAATAACCCTATAGATTCCATACCACCTACCATTATATATGCATATTCTGGAGTTGATATCTACGTGATGTTAAGTTTATATTAACTTGAAATACTATGAAAAAGAAAATTTTCTAGAGACATTTTGTGGTCTTTATATTTTGATGGAGCATGTTCATAACATGATAGTAGAGTTGAAATCAGGTTAATTTCTCTTATAGATAAAATATTTTGCTATGATTTTAAATTGTCCTTTGATAACACTAATAATACAACATAAATTTGTGCCTTATGCACTTAGGTAATTAAAATATAATAGAGATTAATTTTAAACATTTAAAAGACTGTTGATTCTAAATTAATTGTTAGACAAGTTATAAAGGTTTAAAATACTATTCAAAGTTGTATTTATAACTACACTCAATAAATCTGGTGACTTCTTACAATTTTTAAATATTTTAATATCACTCATATACATCGAGAATTTAATTTTTGAGGTAATAATCTTGATGTTTTTACTTCAAATATTACTCTAAGTGAGAGTAAACCAATTGTTGACTTCTATTTATCTAAAAAAATTAGACTTAAAGTGATTGACTTAAATAAATATTTGGAATGTTCTCAACTATGATAAACATATTGATTCTTTTGTTCAAGTCAATTATTTTTCTCATGATGATTCTATGTTAAATTATGGTGATTATTTGTAATTAAGTACTAACAAATTACCTGCTAGTTTAGTTATACTAGAGTCAATGTTGACTCTTAATGATCAGTCCAAAATTTCACCCACTGAAGAGCCTTCTATCAAGATAATAGGTGATACTATTCCTATCAACTCAATACTAAGGAAGATACTAGATACTTTTATTTAGAAATTAAAATTACTCATGAGGAAAATGTTAAGTTTATTATGTTGTTCAAAGAATTCATTGATGTTTTTGCTTGGTCATATAAATGCCTAAAAGGATATGATACCAATATATTTAATAATGATATTATTATCAAGCCTGGTATAAAAGTTGTTAGACAAAAGATAAAAACAATAATATCCTTGTTATAAGACACCATCAACAATGAGATTGATAAAATGCCTGATGATGGCATCATATTTTATATAAAATATTTAGACTAGGTAGCTAATTTAGTTCATGTTAAAAAACTAATGGTGATATTAGAATTTGTGTATATTTTGGAGATCTTAATAAGACTAATGTTAAATACATTTTTTTCTTCCTAAGATTGATTGGATGTTTTAACAGGTTGGAGGATCTGAAATGATATCTTTACTCGATAGATTTTTTGGTTATAATCATTTTTTTATTAATTGAGATGATAGACATAAGACTACATTTACCATGCATAGAATAACTTTTACTTTTAATAGAATGTATTTTGGTCTTATGAATGTAGGTGTCCTTTTTCAAAGAGATATGCATGTAGATTTTGACTATTTAATTATAATTGTCATTCATGTCTATCTAAATGATCTCACCATGCATTCCATAAAAATAAAGAATCATATTGATCATCTTCTTGAAATTTTTACAAGGTGCAAAAAGTATTATGTTTCTTTAAATCCCAATAAATTTGTTTTTTATGTCACAGAAGGTAAATTTTTTTGACATAACATATCTAAAATGGTATTTAAATTGATCTAAAATGTATAAAAATATATTAAAGATTTTCCACCTTGAAAATAAAAATATGGTATTAGATCATTATTTTAAAAAAATAAATTTTTACGTAAGTTTATTTTGTATTTTGCAAATAAATCTAATTTTTTGAAAATTATTTTAAAAAAATTAGTCTTATGTGTTGGATTCAGGTGTTGATTCCACTTGTAATAACATCAAATATACCATTACAAATGCACTTGTGCTTTCTAAACTTGATTTATATAAACCCTTAATTATTTATGTTAATATATCTAAAAATATATAGGTTTTTTAATTATAATAAATAATGAAAATATTGAGTAAATATCTATTGGCTATAAGAGCCAAGTTTTAAAATATGTTGAGACTAGATACACCTAAATTGATAAATTCATGCTTTCTTTAGTTTCTTTTCTAATCATGCTTCATTATCTATTGATGGGAAACATTTTATTGTTAGATCTAATCTATTTTCCATCTCTTATATTTTAAAACAACTTACTATTCAAGGAAGATTAGATAAATAGAATTTAAGAATTCAAGATTTTTTTTTTTTTAATTTAGCACATCCAGAACTATCAAGGAAAATGACTTAGAAAATCATTTAGATGAAAACATGACCTCAAGTAAAAACGTTTTAATTTTATCATTTCATAATTATTTGTATGTTAAGACTCATTTTTAAATGATTTTTTTTAATAAAAAAAATTATCTTTGGACACAAAATGAATGAATGTGATTTTTTACTTACTCACGATGATTGGTATCATGATTTAGTTTAGTGTTTTCAACACCATGAACATCATAACAATTTAGATAAGAAACAAAGACATTTCTTAGAATTTAATCACTAAAGTTTATTTTATTATAGAATTTTATGTTCTATAGGAATACAAAGGTGTCATTTTACATTGTTTAACTCACAATCAAACAATAAAAGTACTTACAGTATGTCTCAAAGGTAGTTTAAGTCATCATTATGAAAATAAAATTACTAAATATATGATATTTTACATAATTTTTATTTTTATGATAGATATTAGGGTTGATGGGTAGCTTTCCCATTAACATAAGATTTTAAAAATTATTTGGTCTAGTTTATGGATTTACCGCTAAGGCATTAACCACCACTGTCTTAAATAAAACATGTTGCCTTTAAGTATATTTATTTTAATAACAAAGAAAATACTATACAAGCATGAAGATTATCAATACCTATATTCCACTTTATGCCAAATGAAAAAACATTACAAAAAGTACCACCATCTAATCTATCAATATGACCTAGTCACCCTTAGGTGCCATCATAAACTTGAATATGCTCTAAACCTAGTGTTTTTCTATCACCTCTAGGCCCTGGCATTCCATTACCTATGGACAAGATTAAAACTTTAGAATAGAACCCACATATATAATAGCTCCATGTGATAACCCAAATAGAGAAGGATTCCACCTTTTTTTTCTCTTCCTATGTTCCCCCATCATCTTACCATTTTTATCCTTGAAAGATAAAGGTGCCTAAAATTTTCCATGAGTAAAACCATGAATCAACCATTTCACTACCTACAATCTCACTGACATCCTACGCATAGCTATCCATTTTTCCAATATAGGGAGAGGGGCTAAAATTTCTTATGAATTTGGTATAACCACTCTCTTTGCTTCTTGCTCCCTCTCTTCCCAAAAATAAAATGAATCCACTTCCTCAAAAAAATTTAAAAGGGTTAAAAACATGGCCTTCAAATCCTTGAGAATAGACATTGGAATAAATCCCAAACCATCCTTCCCCAAGAAGGGGATCTTGATAATGGGAAAATTTTGAATTTTTCATATCTCAAAAAGAAAATTAACCATATACCCAGATCAAACAAATAAATCTACCAAATATTTTGCCTGGTCTTTATCTACAATAACTATGAACTTATTACAAGTAAATATGATAGGCAAGTCAAAATTCACCTTCACTCATATACTTTCTTCCAATAAATCAGCCCCAAATATCTTCTTAATTACCTTTGTAACATCCAATGAAATAGACCAAAACACATTTTCTAGGTGCATCCTTGACAAACCACCTATGAATCCCATATCCCTTGACTAAGCACCACAAAAAATATCATCCACACCAAGGTTTCTAATACCTTCAAATTTATTATCCAAACCTTAGAAGCCCCATTACTTAAATGCATAATAAATTCACTAGAGGGATGTCAAATTGATATAGTTATCCTCCTAAGGCTATCACATGCCCTAGTTTGATTATGCATTAAATCCATGTCATCATAATAACACTTCCATCATTAAAAGATCTATCACCCTTTTCCACATTCTTTAAAATGACTAACAATCATAACTCTACTATTTTTATTCCATTGTAATCTAACCATTGCTATTTGTAGTTATCAACCCTTTAATCCTCCCTTTGATCAATCTTAACATTTACTAGAAAATATACCACCTTATTTCTTTCATGAAAGTAATTGGCACAAGACCAGATTTCAAAGAGCCCCAACTTTGCCTAGGCTTGAAATAGAATATGTTCTAAGTGTCATGCTTTAGAATTTTGAAGATAGAGGGCCTAAATAATAACTTGAGAATCATCTTCTATTTATAAACACTCGATTTCAAAATCAAGAGATAAATAAATCCATACTACCATTGATTGTGCTTATACTTCATTGTTAGTCCCATGAAGGATCGTGGAAGAGGCTACTCGAATTAAAGAGCCATTACAAAATATTATCACTGGTATTTTTTTTTAATCTCTAACATTCATCCTCTTTCTTTAGCTAGTAACATGTATATTTTGATTAGTATAGATTCTTTTACAAAATAGATTGAATTAAGATCATAAAAAATCTCCATTATAAGAGAGCTAATTTATTTTTTGAAAATCATATTTTATCTATATTCAATGTTCTTTACAAGATAATTTATGATAATGATCCATTGTTTATTTTAAATTTTTCATTAAATTTTTTAGGACACTATTATATTATATCTAGTAATTTTTTGAAATACTATACTCAAGGTTATGGATAGGATAAGTGCACTAAATACATTTAAATTTCAATCATGAAAAAGATTATGTGAAAATTATTTAATTTTTTGTGAAGAACTATAGGTGATTGCACAATGGTGAGAGTTGTAATAGACTATTCACCTTTCATGTTATCTTATGGTTTTGAAACCACTTTATCAATAGAACTCCAAATTTATTAATTGAGGACTACTATTAAATACATTGCAAAAGATACTAACTACTTTTTTGTAAAAACTATAAAGAGATAAATAAAAGTTATAGAAATTAGTTCATAATAAAGTATCTAAAAAGTATCTTAAAGTTTATGATGTTGTTTTATATTGAGATAAAACCCATGAGGATCAAGGATCTTTTTAGTGGCAATTTTTTGTAATTTCACAAATAAAAATTTGGGGTTTGACAAATTTTTAGTGTATCTAACACCATAGGATCACCTAAATTTAATGGTATAATTAAAATTTATGTTTTTGGTCACCTACGTTATAAAATTAATTTCATTCTATATATGTATGTCTACAACACAAAGAAATCTAATGTGGGGGTATTCTCCACTATATATAATATATTTAAACATCTATAAATAGTAGGTGAGTGACTTTATCAAATTCTAAGAAACAAAAATAAAGTACTAGACAATAGTAAATATGTGCTAGAAAACTACAACAAGGTGTTAAGTATCTACAACGAATCATCATCAGTTTGTAGTGTTGATTTGATGGCTTATGTTGAGAGTGTTAAGGATTAAAAAATATTAAAACTAAATATCAATGCATATTTTTATTCTTCTTAAAATTTTATGTAATTTTAAAAAAATAATCATTAAAATCCAAGTCTATATGCAAAAGTTATGGCCTTGAGTAGCTAGGGAGTCAGTGTTACACTTGCAAAAGGATGACTACTCAAATACATCATGAAGTTATCCATCTATAAGTGCAATGCTAAATCCCATTTTTCTTGAGGCTATAACATTTTAATATAGACTCATATTACAATGATATTATTTGAAATTACATAAATTTTTGAGAGGAATCCAAATAGAAAATAATATTTATGTTTAAGGAAGTTATATTTGTAAAAAAAATAATTCATCATGTTCCATCACTTGATTCACCTACATAGTTAACCACCTAGATCTATGGATGTATAGATGATGTATTCGAGTAATTACATTCACTTCAACATGAAGTCTCCAAATTTCATAATGTAGTCACTTGACTACATGATGTAGTCTGATGGTTGCATGATATAGTCTGATAACGGCATCCTAGAATTACCTGAGTGCATGTTAGAATTAAAGGACTACATGGTGAAACCTAATAAATCACCATGCACTACATCATAATTCAACTTAAATATTATATTCCTTATAACCTAATTCACCACCATTATAAAACTAATTCACCTAGTGACCTCCATGTTTTTAAAATATAATCCACTAAATTTTCCCTGATGAGGACTCATATAAACATCATAAGACTGATTCCCTTTGGCTTGGTCCTTATAAAATTACTACTAGTATTAGAAAGAATAATTTTCATTTTTAGGATCTTGATGGTAATTGACTACATTATTCCATCAATGGTTATCTTTTAAAACCTTTTTACAATTATCTTTCTCTTTCTTGTTGTTTTGTTTTGGTTTGTTGTTTTTCTTTTATTTTCTATTTTGTTGTTTTAGTTTTGGTTTGCATGTGAAGTAATTATTTGTATGAAGGAAGAGGAATTGATATATATGTTATATCATTATATTTTTTCAATTATTTGAGATATTAATGTATTATTATTTTGTAGATACATGTTTATGATTAAGAAAAAATAAAATATAATTATGATATCAAGATTACTTAGTTTTAAGAATTTGTCTTTTAGACTACATATTGGTTATTTATCTAAACCTAAATTCTACGTTTAATTTTTTATTATTCTTTGTGCCACATTATCAAAATAGTCCATCCCTTGATATGTGACTCATTTTTAAAATGGGTTCATGTATAGCTACATGAGAAATGATTTAACCTAGATTGCACTCACAATAGTGATTTTATTAAAAAACTATTTATAACCCATTTTCATGTAAGTGAAACTTGTTAGAAAGGTCACTAGTGTTGTATCCATTTTTATCACTCCCCCCTTTTTTAATTAAAATCAAGATATATGTATTTTCTCCATGTTGAACACATTGGTTATAAAATATGAAATTGTTGGTGGGGAGAACTCATTTGTGTACATTTAAATATTTATTTCACTATGTGTATATAAATGTGAAATATATCTAATTTAAATGGTATTTATTGATCATAATAATAATTAGAGATTTCATAGCATAATTAAAGACATTATGTAAATTCTACATTTAGATTTAGTATTGGTTGATCTATTTTCATTTTTCACAGTGTAGTTTGGCATGTTATTTTCATAAATGATTATTGAACAAAAGTTGATAGTTGTGTAGTTTTGATTTGATATTATTGAAATGTTGGCTAATTTGGTGTTCTTAAAAATTACTTATAATATTTTAATATTTTTTAGTTATTGATATTCTATTAATCCTAAGCTCGATGATCCCTTTAAGATGTGTTAAATACAAGGTGATAGGACTAATTTTATTAACGTGATAAGGTGGTGATTTTATATTTTCACCTTGGTTATTTAGATAGGGTTTGAAGTAACACATAGAGAATTTAATTTACCACTTTTTGGTGAAGTGACTATGGCAATAAGATGTGTTTGTTTTAATTACTCGGAGCTTGATGATAATTTTTTCTTGATGGTAAATGAACTTTTAATGCATTGTGTACTTACCTCGATTAAGGAAATTGGTATGTATTTTTTTTGGATAATTAGGTAGTTTGATAAATGGATAGCATGGTGATTAATTTCATTTATCTATTTTATTTTAGCAGTAGAAAACATGAACCAATAGAAAATAAACACATCACTTTGAGAAAATCATAGTTGGTTACTATAAAATAAGTGTGATGGTTTTTGCTTATCTCCCTATAGTTTATCTAGCTTATTATTGTAAGTAAATCTCTTTCAGTAGAGAAATTGACAGGCAAAAATGACACAAAATGTTAAAGTGTCCAGTCACAAGTATGAATGTAGTTCATCTTTTGAGTTTTAAAATAGCTATTACAGTAAACTGTGATTGTTTCAAGAAATATGGAATGAAATGAGTTTCACAGAGATTTTTTTTGGTATTTATTTTATAGTAAACACTAGCTATGTGTACATATTTTTATATTTAATGACAAAGTTTTATGAATATTTTCTTTTTTATTTCCTTCTCAAAATTTTTAGGTTAATGGATTGCATGAGAAATAAATGAAATTTATCTAGTCATGTGATTCAATTAAATTATAGTTTTTATTGGTAGTCTTCATTATAATGATTAATTATTTATAGATTATGTCAAGGAAACCTACATGAGAACTTTGTGAAAACATAAGTGACAATTTTTTTGAATGAGTTCATTCTTTACCATAAAAAAATTTACATGTGAATAATGTTAAAAAATATTGTTTTGGGTTTTTTATGTTGATATGGTCATGATAGAAAAAATACAAATGAAGAGTTACTATGCATAATTTGTAAATATTCTTTATTTTTATGTGAAATATATGGAATGGACGTATTTACTAGACTTTTTAGTTGTTATAAAATGATTTTGATATTGATAGTACATGTTCTGAGAATCTATAGGAACTTACAATATATTTTGAATACATATCTTCATGGTTTAAACTCAAATAATTTGATATATAGTTTTATTATTATTTGAACATGATTTATCGATGTGTTTTAAAATTTAGTTGTGCCAATAATTATATATATTTGTGCCTAAAGGTTTTTTTTATTTTCATATCACGATTTTGAAAAAAAAAGATGATTATATTAGGGGTTTTATTTTTATTCAATGTTGATTTCTTGAATTGGATCTATTGGTGGCGGTTATAAAGTGTTTTGATATTTTTTGTGCTTTTTTGTTTCATCAACATAATATAAAGACATTTTGGATAAACAATGAATATTAGATTTTCATTTTTGAACAAAACCCATATGTTTTGAAATCATATATTGAAAAAAAATTATTAAGATGAAATGACCAAGTTTTAATATTTGTTAAAACTTGATTAAAAAAACTTATTTTATTATGCATTAGGTTTAGTTGGTATAGTGCATTATATTTGTGCCTTATTTGCATGAATCAACCAATTTGTTAATATAAGGTTGAAAGTTAGAGGTTGTTGATTGCATGAGTAATTTGACATATAAAAGTATGTGTTTATTTTCTAAATTTGAATGGTTCTATGATTGACATATGAGAATATGGATAAGTTTAAATAAGTAAATATGTTGGGTATAAGGCAATTATTTTGTTATAATGTTATTATTGACAATATTTCACGGTTAGTTTTTTTTGAATTGAAAATGAAGTGGTTCAACCATATTTTTAGTTGCATATGTTCAGGGTCATTTTAGTCTATAGAATATGCATACAGTGATTGCATTTTGTAAATTTTCATTAGTGGAAATAGGTTTTTAATGCCAAGATGTTTCTTCTTCATTTTTAAGTTGTGATAATCATTTCATTTCAAATGATGGGTTTTGAAATGATTATAAGTTTAGAATCAGTGTATTTTTATTTTTAAGTAGAAATGATAAAGAAATGATGTCCTTGATGTAGATTTTATGTTTGAATTCTTATTTTTATTATGATTCTTTAGTATGTCAGGGTAGACCCCCAAAATTCCCATGTTCTAGGTAAACATGTTGGGGAAATAAATGATGATAGATAGGTAGATTAATCCTTCACAAGATAGTTCTTGAGGTAGATATTTTCATGATTATAAGGATAATAACAAATTTCTTAAGCAATTAAACTAAGGAACACTTGTTTATATCCACTTTGATTCTACACACCTTATTTTTGAAGCTTTATTGATAATATACCTTTTGATTCTTTTAGGTTTCTTTGAAATTGAGGATATAGAGGTTAACATTGGAGAACCAAATTGTATCAGCTTAACTAATGAGTAAAGGCTTTAATTAGTTAAAAATCAGAGAAAAACTAAACCTTTAGTAACTTTAACATGCAAATAATCTTTCCTACACAAGCCATATCAAATAAATGCATTTTTTTAACATTACCCTGATCTTGCCAACCCTTGACGAGGGGTAGAGGAAATTGGTTCTTGATGATCAACCTATTGAAAACTTTGTAAAGCCTAAAAATCCTAATTGAACCATAAAGATTCCTTTGAAATAGTACTAATGCTCTGAAACATGAGCGTAATGGATAAAGATAACTCTTTAAACCAACCATCTAAGGTCCAAATAAAAAGAGTAAAACCCTCACCAAAGGACTCTTCTCTAGAACCAACTCAATTGAATGATTAATTGATATTCTCTATGATAAATAAAATGATATCTCCTTGAGCATAAAAATTGGTTGTGAAGAACTCACATCACATCAACAAGAAAAGAAGCATGATACTCCTCTTTAGCATCCTAACTACCAACATTAAATATAAGATATACTGGATCCTCACCAATTCTTGTAGTCTTAAGCATACTCATAGCTAAACACCCTTTCATCTTCCCTACATAAATCCTATGCATTGCCTTTACCACACACATCTACAATGGATCTAACACAAAGAGATCTTCAAGATGGTTCAAAACTACAAATATAACCTTTTATATAAATTCATGTCTCAATGCTAAACTGGATGGCTTGTAACTAATTTAAAACTTAGCATACTTGTGGAGGAATAGAGACCAAGACATAATGACAATAAGCTAAAAACATAATAAAAATGGATACCTAAGTCCAAAAGTGTAGTTATTTTAAGATAAATTATCACCACCTCCATAATATTTAGCCCATCAAGTTATAGTGACCATCTCTAGACTCTAAATTTACCGAGGCATGGAGCCCCATCTGAGAACACATAATGTCTACTCACATTGTTCATCTAGCTGTGTTGTTTGAATTGTAAACACCCATTGTCACTTCAGATAATCTCTATTTCAGTGATTTACACCACAAGTCCAACACCTCTAATAGAAATTATTCCCATTCAATTACTCATCCTATGACTTCTTATTATCAACTTTTAAGGTGATTCAATACTTCTAAGATCCATTTGACAACTCTAGAGTAGACTTCCTTCCCTAGTAATGAACTAGATTTATATAATACTTAATCAAACCCTTATCAAAACATCCATTATTGGATACACAAGGGTTTAAGGTGATTTCAAATGAAAACTCTTCTCTAAAATCAAAGAGATGATTTACTATAATAATTTCTTCATTAAATTTGGACACTTCATGGTAACAGAGATCCACCTGAGCTTTTGACTAAAGACCATGAGTAAAATGGAATAATTCATTTTCCTCAGAGATGTTAGTGATTTCCAGCATAAGTCTTTTAAAAGAATCAATGTATTCTCTCATCTCTCCAACTTGTTTTAGTTGACACAACTTGGTCCTAACCAACCATGTTGCATTCTTAGGTTGGAACTTATCCCTAATGGATTTCTTCAACTCATCCTAAGAGTAAAAATTCCTTTTAAGACTTTTTTGATGTAATGCCATTATACAGGGTTGTATAGTAAACCTTTGTCATATCTATAAGGTACCTTACCATAACATAAACCTCTTGTGTATCTAATAGTACCCCCAAAACTACCATATACTCCTCCATGTCATAGAATAAATTCTCTAGAAGATGGTCATTTTGTTCACCATCATAACACTATAGTTCCTTAAACTTGGGGAGGTTTGGAACTATTGAAGAGTTGGACTTAAGTACCTTTTCTAAAATTTGTATCACTATATGACACATAGTCACTTGATCCTATAATTTAGTATGTGATGCCAAACTCTCCTCGAACCTTGCATTATGTTCCACAATAATATTATCCATATTATCAATATTTTCATAAAGCTTGATGAATTGGTATGCATGTCCTCCATAGATTGGAACCAGACACCAAATTATTTGATAGGTTTTTATTCTAAAGCATCAAATTTTGACATACTATTATGGAAAATGACACCACCTTCACCTTTATCCTTAACTTGGTCTTGACCTCTACCAATAAAATTCTTGAGTAATATTTTAGATAGATCTCTTGCCATACTAAATCAGATACAACACACTATACTAAATCTATTGCGGAAGGTTTATAACATAACTTAACTAGTTAAAGACTACCCAAATAAGACAAAAAACTTGTGTTTGATACGAATTACAATAGGGCTAGTTTGACAGAACTGGAAACCATGTAATACCTCTTGTTCTCACCCAAACCCCTTCATTAGAATGGAAATATGTGATAACTATGAGCTACACCTTCACTATTTACTTTCACAATAGTTACACACAAGATAATGGTATTCTTCTTGTATTTCAATGGATTAACAATGAAAGTCAAACATAACCCTTGAAAAGATCAATAAATGACTTAGACACACAAATCATTCATATAATTCAATAACAACTAGGATAAGGTGTATTTTATTTAATCTTACTTCACAAAATGATTCAAAGTATAATAAATAAGGAAAATAGCATCATACACAATAACCACCGAGTTGAGATCAACTAATAATGCTCAAAACCACTTAAATGATTATAATGAAAAATTATCTACCAAGGTATGAATACTCTTTGCCTAGGATAAATCAACCCTTGTTTCATGAAATCTAAGACCAATAGAACTAATCACAAATACCCACACAACTTTGCATAGATACATGCCCACTACCCACAATAACTTGGGACAGAAATAACAACACTTTATTATTGAATATGGATGCTAATGTTAGATATTTAAAATTATTTCATTGATAACATTTATTTAGTGTTTGTTTATGCATAAATAAATGTTTATTTAAATGATTTTAAGTGAGTCAAAAGGGCCCCCACCTGTTAGAAATGTTATTGGTTTATTATTTTAATTAAAATTAACCTCTAAACATAATTATAAATTTAAGTTAAGAATATATTTAAATAAATTTTAAAGTCAATTAACCTTAATAAAAATTAACTAAAAGTTAGTTGTAACTTATTTCCTAACTATCTCTAAAGGAGACTACTTTATAAGGAGTTTGAATACATATTGCAAGGGAGAAACAATATAGGTACTCAAGAGCTCTTAATTTTGAAAGTTTTTCATCTTTCTCTTGTTTTTTTAGCAATCATCTCTATGATCAAATAACTATTTGTATATATACCATACAATACATTCTCTAATAGTAAATTAATCAACATGTTTAGCATACATACATTCAAGTTTCTTATATATTTTAGAAACCAATTATCTAAAGTTTTCAATCTATAATATCATTGATGATTGTAGATATGAAAACATATTTATAAATAAATTTACTTCATTTGAATAATGATGAGTACATTACATCTTGTGATTTTTTGATCTTTTGATAGTAAATTATTGCCTTTTTTAAGGTTGTTTGTATTCAAATTGATGTTTCTCAATAAAACCTCAATTTATTTTACTCTAAGATGACTCTTGTTCCAAAACTCAATTTTTTTTTAGTTTATTTCTCTTTATTTAATGTGTTTCATATTTTAGTTATGGTTAGGTTGGTTTAGATTCTAGATTAGGATAATTACATATCATATATTTTTTTTAATCACTTATTATCTTCTTTTAAGCTTTATTTTAATTATGTATATTTTTATTTTTTAGTTATTTTTGGAGTTCTAAATTTTATTTATATTCTTTAAGTTATTCTTTCTTTACTTGTTTTTTTAGTCTTATTTACTATTTTTTCTATTTTGTTTATTTGTATTTATTTATTATTTAATTTAAATCACTTTCATTTATTTTTTATTTTAGGTTAAGTTAGTTCTAGTATCAATATTATCTAAGTGATTAGTTTTCTATTATTATTTAAATTTATTTACTATTTATTAGCTATAAATTAGAATATTTTAAATATTATTTATAACATTAAATAGATTTTTATTTATTTTCATGTTCCCTCTCATAGTTTAATTTTTTAAGATCAAGCCCTATGTTTGTATTCATGGCTTTCCATTTTTCTTGTCTTATCTTTCACATTATCCATTTCATTCATGTGTTCTTCAAATATCCTTCAATATTATTCTTCCCATGCATTATCTTCTCCTTTCACCTAGTGCTCATCTTGGGTGCATCCTTCTTTAAACTTTCTAGTCACCACTATCACACACTAAATCCTCTGACTAGTCAATCAATGAATTAAACAATATTGTTAGGTCTCAAATTTTATGCCTAAATAAGTAACACTATTTTTTGGTCACAAGAACCTCTTTATAATTTGAAAGTGAAATAAACTCTTCCAAGAACTTATATGCTTGGCATAATACCTTGTGAATAACTTCCTAGCTGAGCTCATTCAGATGGAGTTATGAGTTATTTGTGTATTATTACATAAGCTCTAGTGCATAATTATCCACTTAAATAATACTCTACTCTATCCAATGTAAAATTATAAAACACCAATGGCTAAATTCTTATTACATCTAATGGCTTAGTGATTTTATACCAAGGTTGTCATAAGTTGAAAACCCTTGAAATTTATGTGGATAATATAGCCAATGAAAGTACTATGTCAAGTGTATGCCATAACATCCAAATGGTATATTTCCTTAGTATTATGTGCATCAAGAACCTGGTTAGTTGAGATTACCTTATCAATTATTTCATACCCAAGATGCATAATGTTTTTTCACTTACTAATCTAGGGCACTCTCTTTATCTTAGATGCTCATAATACCCATTCCTCGTATAAAAATGATAGGGCATCTAATCCTGGTGTTTGGGGAAATGGATACATCATTGTATGTGAGCCTGATGAATGGTATGGATGAAGTCATCAAACTATTTAAACCTTTGTTGAAAGAGTTTAAAAAACCCAATCAATTAAGGATTAATCTATTTTAAAATTTGCACCAAATAAATAATTCAGTTTCAAAATATTTTTATACAGTATTAAATTATGGAAACATGTGTAATATATAAATTATAATGCCAAAAAATATTTTAAATTATTAAACATGAATAATAAATAATACTTATCTTGTTAATTGGTGTGGAGGACGAAATGAAAATTATAGGTTCAAAAACAATGAGATGATGGGGCTGGGTAATTAAAAAGAATGTTTTTATTCACATTAAATTAGATTGAATATTTTTTTCAAATGTCCATTCATTATGAGATAATGAAACTTAAAATCTTATTCAATTAGTGGATTTATAAATTCAATTATTTTTTATATTTTATGTAGATTATGTTAAGATTATTTTGAAGACCTATTCGTAATTGGTGAACTATTCTACCACTAAGTCACTTTCTCCTTTTATGATGGGACTTTAAGGTTATTTAGAGATGTGAGGATAGATGTTTTCAATACCCCATTAACCCATACCAAGTTTGAAGTGCTAGATATCACTAACACTAGGTTTATATCATGTTAAATTTTTTGTATAGGTTAAGAATCAAACCTAAGCTGTACTAATGGCCTACCAATGAGATGATTTAGAACCAAGGAATTTCATATTTCATGATGGAAGTTTTAGATTCTTCCCCAAAACTATGGATTACAATTAATAACAATGCATGTCATACCCATGAACACCTTTATTATTGACCTATTTACCTATTTCATGATTGGACTTTTGGGTTCTCATATTTTCCAATTGTTTCTTCTGTTATTATGGATTTATTAAATCTTCTCATGCATACATTATGAGTACATGACATTGGGATATAAAGAAAAAAATTAAAATATTAATGTAAAATAATAATGGTTATTGAACAAGTTAAAAGAGAAACATAAAAAATATTCAAATATAATGTCAATGAGACCAAAAACATTAAAGGTGGAGAAGTATGACCATTTAACAAGGATGATTTCTCAAACTATTTGATAACATTTGAATCACATGTAAGTTTATTATTTAGTATCTATCTTCAACCTGACATAACCACTATAAATGAATTAAGAATTAAGAGCTCCAAATTCCAAACCAAATTTATTAATTAACATCCCCCATTGGAGTCCATTATAATTTATAATCTAAAATTTACAGGTGATGAATAAAATTTAGTAATGCTAGGAAACTTAAACATATGATCTACCTAACACAATTATTATATATCATTTATAGGTTACAAATAAATATAACCAGTGTTAGAAAAGCTAACCATATGGTTTGGTTAAAATAACTACCATAGTTTGTTTATGGGTTACAAATAAATATTACCAACGTTGGCCATATTGACCACATAATATGGATAAAAACTATATATCAAAAATATAAAAGGGACATTTGTTATATTAAGTACATGCCTAAAAAATATATTTAACTAATTCAATTCTTTAATATTAAATTCAATATTATGATTAATAAAATTTAAGATTTTCATCTTTATACAAACTTCTTTTATAAAACTTTCTTTCATATGCATGGCATCAGTTTAAAATATAACAATATGTTTAGTTTTTAATCTATTGTGTGGACTGCACATCCATAGGCATCAATAATTATAAATACAAATGGTCAATGGTAGGTATGCATAATTTAATGTTTGTAAATTTATCCAAACACACCAACATGTTGATGTGGTTATGATAGCATAAAAATTGTAAAAATTACATATAACTAATACAAATTTATTTTAGAATAATCATATGTGTAGGTTTACATACCCATCACCTAATAATTCTTTTATACTTACAAATATAGCTTCTCTATGTTATAACGATTGTCTCAATCACTTCCAACTATATTTATTATTTTCATATTTAGTCTAACATAAGTATAAAGACATATACCGTATTTTAAGTTAACATTGCCCCATTGATTTAATTTCAAAACAACTTGTTGTTAATCAAGTGCCCATTAAGGACCTAGATGCAGCCGTATACTTAGGGAAGGGTAGACACTAGTATGCTGATGAAAGGATGCACATTGTTGGGACTATTATCTCTCATGTAGGTAAAAGATATAATAAATATCTAATGATATATACTAACTAGATGTTGGTGAAAATAGAGGAAGTTAGGGCCCACATTTAGGATGATGGAATCTAGTTGTCATAAATCAAAAAATGAAGAAGATGGAAGGAAACAAAATGAGATATGAAATGAATAATTTGTATCATATCCACTCTAACCATAGCATTGAAAATGGAAGGTGAATGTCACTAAAATCCTTTATAAAATTGGGTTTACAAGCTAAGGTATCCAGGTTAGTTTTAATTCCTCTCAAACTAGCATCTTCAACCCAAGTAATGATTTGTGATGAATCAAATACTAAAGCTTTTATCTATACTAAAAATTGGTTCTATTTCATGGGATTAATCTGAATATTCATTGACAAATGGACAATTCTCTCATGTCTTCATCCCCAGACCTCTAATCAATGAAAAACCCTCATATAAGGTAATATTGAAATCAACCTTATCAACTAAAAGTTTATTTATTATTACTTTTGACTGTATAGAGGAAAAATTAATTATTCAAAACCATTTGTAAATCTCAGATCATTGCCCCTCATTTTAAATCCATGATCGCCTTGTTTTAATCCCCTTAATGAACTTTTCAATGAAAGAACCATTTGGATCCACTTCCTCCACCTCTCTTTTCATTTTTGGTCCAAAATTAGTCCTAATGCCATTGGAAATTACCTAGGTGTGTTTCTACAAATATACCCTACCCAAAATATGGGGTCCCATACTAAATTTGATATAATCCTTGTTAATATTGACACCTATAGGGATTTCCCCATAAATATTGATGTAATAGTAGGAGACCATTCATGGTCTCAACCTATAGATTATGAAGGATTGTTGTCTTATTATCATAGCTATTTTAACACCAAGAATTTATCCATGGATTATAGAAAGATAAAAGGAAAGAAGGAATCATCATCATGGTGGAAGGGCTTCCTCCCTACCCATCTCACTATGTGTGGTTTTGAAATTAAAAGCATTAATATGGATTCAGATTCATATGAACTTGAATCCCTTTCCTCAAGTAAGGATTTGATAGCTCTTATGAATTCAAATATTAAAATAAGAAGCACTAAGGCTCATTCAAACTCTCCATCTAAAGGCTTAAGTGATTCTCCTAATGTTAAGTGTAAAGAAACAATTTCAATCAAAATTTATCTACCCATTTTTCCTAACTCAGAAAGGAAGCTAGACTCTTGTTAAGGGGAATAGTGTTGATGATGTATTGAAACTTGGTTGTAGTTACAAAAGGTCTACTAATATTTTAAGTCTATTTTAAATATGGGGTTGGCTACTCCCATATGCCCCCCTTTCTTTCTAATTTTTTTAGGTACTCTTTTACAGAATTTTTGCATGTATTTCTCTGTGTTTATGTCATATTTGTTTATGTCTTGTTTGTTTTTATTTCATTTAGTTTCTTATTGCTTTATCCCACTATGAATATCATGTAAAAGGTTTTATGAGTCTTTCAAAACCTTCTATAATTTATAGTGATTTTTACACATAGCCAATGAAAAGAGATTATAATTTAAGTTTTAACAAGTTGAAAAACTACAAAAGATTACAAACATCATGTTGGTTAATAGTATAACTTTCACCCTTACCAATAATATTTTTCATCCAACTAATTATAATTAATCCATGTGTAGTATAGATTTTTGTGATTAACTTACATTCCAAATTCAACCATAAGGAATTTTCAACACGAGGAAAATCACTAGACACTATGTAGAACTTGTTGGTGATGGGCCATGCATACATAAATATATACTACTACCCACATTCAAATATGCTCTGCTAAATTATAGAATTTGTGCACTGGCCATTAGGAGATTCATTTTTTGATATGATAGAGACCCCATATATTAAATAAGGGCAAGCCAAATTAAAGTAAATTTCATAACTTTCAATGAATTGTAAAAAACTTTGAAAATAGTCAAGGCAAATGATATATTCATTTATCTGTCAATGAACTACCTGAATATAGGTAAATGTCTTTTTTGTAGGAGGTGAATACATTATAAATACTTAGATACTAGTAAATGATTTATTTTGGGTGTGAAGTGACTACATTATAAAATTTCATGGTAGTGAGAAGGAAGTCAAGTTTACATAAATTTTATCTCTAGGACAAAAAAATTATTGTCAAATAAATGAAATAAATATTACCAGACCATCTATTGTCAAAATTTTAGTAGTTACCTTCCCACAAACCCTTTGATGTGCTTGTAAACATACTCAATCTTCCTTGTTTGCTAGCATATCATGAAAGTTTCTTGGAACTCATACCAAAAGGTACAAATAGAGAAACTAGAGATAGTTCGAGGGTTATTGATGATGGTGATCACTTACATCATGTTATTTTTCACTTACCTCATGCTCTCACATACTCAACTAGTAGTCATGTTTTGATTTCTACATCAGTAATACAAACAACACTTACTCATATTGACTTAGTTAGTGTTGTGATAGTACTCACTCTTATCACCACATATAACATGAGAGAGACAATAAATAATTGACCTCAGTATTTATATAAGTGATAAAGGAGTTAAATTTCTTTTGAATATCAATAATATAAATTATAGAAAGGAAAAATAATGGAAACCATCACACAATGATGTTCATTACATAAACAAGACCATGGTCACTAGATATGAGTTAATTATTATATAGCTAGTCAATATTACATTTGTAATTAAGGTGTTTTTGCATTTTTATAACATGGTCATAACTTCTACCTCTATTCAATTATAATTCTCAAGAGGCATTATGGAAACATTTTATTTCTTACTCGTTGAATTCTCTTTTCTTCCTCAGGTGTGTCCAGTTTATAGTATTCAAATAGTCCTCCATGACAGAGGGAGTTCAACTGCTAGTACTAAAATTTAATGTTTTTTTGCTTGTTTTTATGGAATGTAAGTTAGACCCAAGTCCAACTCCTCATCATCTTGTTGTCACATCTCAATGGTGTGTCAGGATCTAGCATTAGTTATAATTCCCATATTTCACCTTCATGATCTTTGTAGTGTTCCAATGATTAATAATATTTTTTTATTTTGATTCTCTTATTTTATCATTTTTACATGGGGACTTGATATTGTTGGCTAGCATCACTTGATTAGACATGCACACAATAAAATGTTTGGTTTGTTACACATTATTTTCTTCTCATTTAGTCATTATTAAGATACTTTAGGTCCTTATCAAAATTGGATTAATTATAGGCAAAAAATTACCCCAAAATAAGTTATTTTTTCATGATCGAAAAATGCTTTGTCTATTTTACTTATTCCCCTTGTGTATTTAACTATTTGAAAAATATTGCCTTAAAAAAAATCTTTGTTTGGATTTACATTTTTATACAAGCCCTTATATTGTGAACCTTCTTGTCCTCTGAGTCCCTCTTTAATTCTCTTCGATCATGTATAACTTGCACACTTTTTCCAAACTTCTCCTTGTCTTTGATGGGTCAACTCCATCCTATTTTTTACAAACCTTATCCTTTACTAGTTTCATAAGTTCAAACTCACACCTCATCTTTTGATAACCATTTCTTTTACTAAGATTATGTGATAAAATTAAGGTTAAACTTATTTGAATCAAATTTTAAATATGATGGAGTTATCATAGTTTGATCATGTATAATTTTATTCTAGTGCATTTTATAGCATGTGTAATATGTATAAAGTTGACCTTCTATTCTTCCTCTTACCTGATTCTCCTACCTGCTTCTCCTAGTTTCTCTCATGGAAATTTTACTCTTCACATCCTTCATGCATCTATTGTCTAAATGCCATCTCAATTCAAGTTTCACCTTGATACGTCTCTATTTTACATTATAATTTTAGATATTTTCAATCATATAATAAGAGAAAAAATCCAAGCACCTTTACTTTGAGGTTTACCCAAAGGTCTTCCATTTATGTTGAGTCAGGTCTAAGTATACAATGCATACCATAATAGTGAAAATACTATCTCCTTTCTCACAACACTATCTATTTTTCTCCTAGAAATCCCACCATCATCCCTCTATGGTGAATTATCTTTCCCTATAGTGTTACCAATCTTTATCAGCGTAAAATTATGCTTGTAGTTCTCCATCCATTTATTTCTTCTCTTGGGGTGCTTTTTATGTGCTTCATGCCCTATACCCATCTATGGTCATTATAGGGCCTTATTTTACATATTTTAATAGTAATCTTAGCCCTTTTATGATTCACTGATGTATCTTTCATTTTTACTTGCTACAACAAATGGCGTATCTATTTTGAACTATCTCCTTATCAATCTTCTATTGTGTTTCTTTCATATCATCTTTTGTGTTCTCCAAAGATAAGAGATAAATATAACATTATCTATTGGAATTTTATCACCAGGAATTTTTTAGCCCCTTCTTAATGCTCTTCGATCAGGTACTCACTTCTCCCTATTGGTCTATTATTTACATATTTTGTTCTTCTCTTCATGTACTTTCAATTGTTTTCTCTATGATAGCTTATCTATACCTCTTTAGCTAGCTAACACTTAGTCATTACCTCTATTTTTTTTACATCAGACAATTTGACTACCACATACATTTATTGATCACTAACCAGCCCTAATGCATAACTTCATTACATGTATTTATTCAAAGGTCGAATGGCTCTATTTATAGTTGTGAATGTAGCTTCCCAACTATTACTTTAGATCATTTATTTTTAAAATAATCAAACTTCAATGGTATATCTAGGTCATACCTTAGGGTGATTAATTATGACATTAGATAGTTAAATCATGTGTCAAAATACCAAATATGACAATAATAAATATAACTCTTTTGATATCTATTATCCTTATTAGCCTCTACCAATTATCATCTCCTTATATTTTTAGCTAGTGATTCGACTAGTTGTCATTTCTTGACCTCAATTCTTGGGCTTATATTATTGGCTTTCCCTTTTACTAGTCTTATCCTACACTCTATCCATTTCATCCAAGTGTTATTTTGATATTCTTCAATATTATTATTACCATCCATTATCTTCTCATTTGTTCTATTGTTTATCTTGCGTGTCCTTATTGAAATTTTCTGGACATGACCATTGCACACTAAAGCCTACACCTAATCATTCAATGTATTAAACATTATTATTAATTCTCTAGGGTTTTGCCTACATAATCACCAATATTTTATATATGGAAAATCACCTTTTTAATATTTAAAATAGAAATAAACTCAGCTAGAAACTTATACATTTGACACAAGGCCTTTGAAATAATTCCTCACTCGATTAGAGATACGAGTTATGTGTATATTATTGTATCAAATATAGTGTACAAATATTGTACTTAGAGACTACTCTACTCTATCTAGAGTAAAGTTATGAAATTAAAATGTCTAAATCCTTATTATATTTGATGGACTTGTGATTTTAGACCAAGGTTCGCTCAGGATGAAAACCTTTGAAATTATCTTGAAGCATATGCCCAATGAAAGTACTCTATTGGGTGTACACCATCCCATCCAAATGTTCCATTTCCTTAGTTATTTATACCTCAAGAATATATTTAATTGAGGTTGCATTGATAGATTTGTCATACCTAAGATTCGTAGTATTTATGTCCTTACTAATTTAGAACACTCTCTTTATCTTGGATGTTCACAACACCCATTCCTTATCTATAACTAAGAGGGTGTCTAATCTTAGTGTATGGGGAAATGGTTAAATCAATTTGTGTGAGCCTGATGGATGGTAAAAATCAATTCACCTATCTTTCCATATATTTTTAGAAAGAGATAAAAAGGAGAATAACCTAATTAATTGAATAAGTTATTTTAAAGGATGGGCTAATTAAATAATTTAGGTTTAGAATATCCATATACAGTGTTTAATTATGGATATATATTTAATATATAAAGTATAATGCCAACTAATAATATAAATTATTTAACATAGATAATAAAAAATACTTATCTTGTTTATTGATGTGTAGGAAGATATGGTAAATGCAAGTGTATAAACAATTAGTTTATGAGGTTAGGTAATTACAAGGAAAGTTTTTGTTCTTGGTAAATTAAATTGGACTTTTTTTAAGTGGGCATTCCTTACAATAAAATGAGGATTCAATACTTATTAAATTAGTATATTTTTACTACAACCATAATTTTCTCACATTATATGAAGATTACATTAACATTATTCTAAATATATATTCAAAGTTGGTGAACTATTAGTCCATTTATCCACTTACCCCTTTTGTGATGGGACTTTATGGTTCTTTCTAGATGTGTGTATAGAATTTTCAATAGCCCCTCAACCAATACTGAGTTTGAAGTGCTAGCAAACATCAACACTAGTTCTATATAGTGTTGAAAATTTTGTACCAGTTAGGATTCAAACCTAAGATGCACTAATTCCATGCCAATGAGTTCGTTTACAACTGAATAACTTTCCATTTAATGATGGGAGTTTGAGGTTCACCAAAAAAAACTATGGATTGTAATTTTGAACAATTCATTTGATACCCATGATCAACTCTACCATTAAACAATTTACCAATTTCATGATGGGAATTTTAGGTTCTAATAATTTCAAATTATTTTTCATGTTATTATTGTTTGATTCCATATTCTCATATATGTGTGAATTAATATTCACTGATATGATTCTAGTGTAAGGAGGATATTTCTATTCATGGTAGGACTAATGAATCATTTCCCAATTACCTAGTTTTTTTATATACAATTAAATAGTTTGAAATATACATTATGATAATAATCATAACATTTTGTTAGAATTTGACACAAAAAATAGTATAATTTTTAGGTGTTGTAAAAAAATACTATATGTTTAATGCAACATTAAACCCACTTAATTTAATAGATTTAAAAAGAAGTTTAAATTTTATCATCTTAGCATCATATTTTTTATGTGTTTAATCCAGATTTATAATCCTTCCCCTACAAAGTACCAAAAATGACATCTATTAATAACATATACTTTATTTCAAGTTAACACTACCCCACTTTTTTAGTTTCAAATATTCCCCTTGTTTACCATGTGCCCATTTAGGACCTAGATGTAGCCATACCTTTGGGTAAGGGTGGGTGCTAATATGATGATGAAATTATGCACATTCATAGAATTTTTATCACACCTATAGGTGATAGGTGTGATAAATATATAATGCTAGATTCTAACCAAGTGTTGTCAAAAATAGAGGAAGTCAGACACACATTTTGGTTGATAGAATCTAGTTGCCACCTATCATAAAAATGAATAGGATAGAAGGAAGCAAAAGGAGAGAAGAAAATAATGATCTATCTCAGATTCACTCTAACCATACTCCTAAACAAGGAAGGGTCATGTCCTAAAAATACTTTCTAGAAGCAATGCCATAGTTTAATCTATCCCGGCTAGTATTGATTCCTCTCAAACCATCATCTTTAGCCCAAGAAATGACTTTTTGATGAATTAAATACTAAAGTTGTACTTTACACTAGAAATTAGTTTTAATTGGTGGGCTTAACTTACTTATTCATTAACCACTAGCCAAAGCTCCTAGTTATTCATGCACATATCTCTATTCAGTGGAAACCCCTCATGCAAAGTAATATTTAAATTTACCCCAATGCTAAAAGTTTCTTTATTTTGGTCTTTGACTATGTAGATGACAAAACAAAAATTCAAAATCATTTATGGATCTTAGATCATAACCCCTTTGTTTTGAAGCCATGGTCCCCTTAATTTAGCCACCTTCTTGAACCTTAAAATAAAATAGCCACTTGGGTCCACCTTCCCCACCTCCCACTTCATTTTTTGTCTAAAATTAGTCTCAAGGTGATTATGAATTTCATAGGTGTGTTCTTCAAATCGACCCTACCACAAAGATGTGGTCCCATACTATATTTGATATAATCATTTTTATTATTGACACCTCCAAGGATCTTCCCTCAAATATTGATATGATATTAGAAACTATTCATGGTCTCAACATTTAGATTATGAAAGTTTATTGTTTTATTTTCATATTATTTTGACTCTAGGCATTTAACCATTGATTACAACAAGATAGAAGGAAAGAAGGAAACTTCATCATGGTGGAAGGACTTCATCCCTTATCATATCATTATGTGTGGTTCTAAAAATAAAAGTGTCATACATATTCATGATCATATGAAATCCAATCCCTTATCTCAAGTAAGGATCTAAAATTTCCTAAAAACTTAAATCTGATAGGAAGAGGCATGGATGTGGATTCAAACTCTCCATCTAAAGGCTTATGTGATTCTCCTAATGTCTAGTGTAAATAAATAGGTTAAATCTAAATTCCTCTACCCATATCTCCCATCATAGAAAATAATTACTAGACTCTTGTTGTGAGGAACATGAATGGAGGATCGAATAATGACCATGCTCCAAAAATTATCTCTCATTAGCTATGTTTCAATATCGATGATGTATTGAACCTTGGTTATAATTGTGGAAGTGTTGTTGATATTTTATGTCTGTTTTATAGAAGGGTCTACCCACTCCCCTATTTTCCCCTATTTTTATTTTTTGGTTTATGTTTTCTTGGAGCTCTTTTGTAGAATTTTTACATTTGTTTCAGTGTGTTTCTATCACATTTGCTAATGACTTGCTTCTTGTTGATACATATGGTTTGTTATTGGTTTATCCCATAGTGAAGAGATTTGAAAAGGTTATGGAGGTCTTTTAAAACCATCCTTCATTTATATCTCAATTTGAAATCATTTACCATTAGCTAATAAAAAAACATTATAATTTAGTTTTTAAAAAGTTAATAAACTACAAAAGATTACAAACATCACGTTAGTCAATAGTATAGATTTCACATTCATCAATAATATTTTAGATTTAACTAATCATAGTTAACTCATGCATATAGTTAATTTTTGTGATGAGCTTACATTCTAAATTTAACAAGAAATAATTTTGATACAAGGGCATGGAGTAGTAGCTACACAACCCTTGTTGGTGATGGGCCATGGATTCATAAACATGTATTGCTACCCACATCAAAATATGTGTATTTAAATTATATAAGTTGTGTATTTCCCATTAGGAGATTCATTTTGTGGTATGAATTGTGAAAAAAAATTTAAATAACCAAGTCAAATGGTATCTTAGTTTAACTATCAAAGAAATACCCTGATACCAGTAAATGTATTCTCAATAGAAAATGAATACATTATAAATACCATGATACTAGTAAAAGAGTTATGTAACATGCATACATTTCAAAATGTCATGGTAATGGGATGGAATCAAATTTGTTGTCAAAAGTCTCATATTTACCTTCATGAAAACCCTTTTTCACACTTCAAAATTTACTCAATATACCTTATGTGATAGCATATCGTGTACATTTCCTTACACTCTCACCCAAGGTACAAAGAGAGAACCCAGATCGAGGTAGAGGGTATCTCATAATCGGGATCAATTCAATCATGATTGTATGCACTTGTTTTGTGCTCTCACATATCAACTTCTGACCATGGTTTCCCTTCCATATAAGTGTTATAACCAATAATTAATCATATTGAATTAGGTAGTATTATGCTAGTACTCACTCTTACCATCATATCTAACATGATGAAGATAATAAATACTTGACCTTAGTATTTATATATGCACTAGACAAGTTAAAATTCTATTCAATATAAATAATACACATTACAAAAGGTAAAAATAAAGAAAACCATTGAATAATTATGTGAATCAGATAAACAACACTATGCTATTTAGATGTGAGTTCATTATTACATATCCACCCAATATTACATCAATATTAAGGTTGTTTTACAGTTTTATAACATGGTCCTAACTTCTACCTCTATTTAGTTCTAATTATCTAGATGCATTCTGGAAGAAAATTACTTCTCAATCATCAAACTCTCTTTTCTTCCTCAAGTGTGTCCCTTTTATAATATTCAAAGAGATCTCCATGACATAGTTGATTTAAATGATGCTACTAAAATTTAATGCTTTTTATACTCATTTGGTAATTAATTCAAGCTAGACCCAAGGCTAACTACATAATCATAATGTCATCACATCTCAATAGTGTGTTAGGATTGAGGTCCTACTATTCACCCCTTTGATCTCTGATATAGTCTATGGATTCATATAATGTAGTGTTTCTTGATCCTCTTATTTTATCATTTATGTATGTGGACTTGATATTTTTAGCTCGTAACCTATTTTCTAGCATCATGTTATTAGGCATGCACACAAGAAATGGATGGTTTAGCATGCAGTAATTTCTCCTCTTATGGTTCATTATTAAGATACTTCATGTCCTTGTCATACTTAGATTCATTTTGGGTTAAAATTACCCCACTAAAACCCAGTAGTTCATCATTTGGTACCATATTTATCTATTTTGATTTCTCCTCTTATGTAGTCCAACTATTTTCAAATTTTTACCATAAGCAACTACTTATCTGTATTTACACATTTATATAAACACTTGGCTTGCACACCTCCTTATCATCTAAGACACTTTTCAATTCTTTTGGGACATGTAAAAATTTTACATTCCTCCCAAGCTTATCCTTTATATTGATGGCTCCACTCCATCCTAATTATCATAGGGCCAACTCGATTGAGTTGAAAAATATATAGCACTGCTTGATCTCACCTGATTACCTCATTGTAATAGAAATTAATGATAACTATATACTACACCTTTATTGTTTAAATACACAAGAACACACATAAAAAATTGGTATTATTCTTTTATTTTAATGGATTAGCAATGAAAGTCAAACATAACACTTATAAATAATGGGAAATGATCGAAATACACATGAGCATTCACACATTGCAATGATAACTAGGAGAACATTTTTTTATTTACTATTGTATGAAAAAGTGATCCAAATAAAAATAAATAAGAAAACAAAACTCATACACAACAACCACCAAGTTAGGCTTAGCTAAAATAACTACAATGAATAATTCCCTCCAAAGATCTGACTACTATCTTCTTATGATAACCCAACACCTACTTCATGAAATCTAAGAACAAAAAATCCACTCTTAAACACTTGTACAAATATGTACATATACATTCCCATTAACCAAAAAAATTATGATAGAAACCACAATGCTTTACTTAACACTTCATAAGTTTAAAGTTGTATTCACTCAAATCATTACATAAATAAGGCTAATGACTCACTTGACCAACACAAACCAACTTATAAACATGGGTAATGGATGTCAAAGTCATACATCCATCATAGAATCCCCCATTTAAAATTGGTGATGACATTAACACTATCATAACCCCTCTGTTAGTAACATAGAGGAGGTCTCTTATTTAGGCTCAATATAGAGACATGAGACCAACATGTCCCCTATTCAAGATCAACATAGATCCAAGGAACTAGCATGTCCCCTTTTCAAACTCAACACAAATCCAAGGGACTAATGTCAACTCCATAACCTTATCATTATATATCCTAAGGGTTTTTTAATTTTCCCATCTTGCTAAAAACCACCAATCCAACACACTAGAAACTCCCTCTACTTTAGATTGTCATATAACCCACTATCCTCACCTCAATATTTTTTTCTAAATATGGATCTAGTTCACTCATCATGTAGGTATAAGGTCACTTAAGAAGGCACCAATTTGGCTCAATTTCATCAGTGACTAAATGTTTAAACTTATTACAAATGAGAAACCAACTAAACCTCTAGTAATTATTTTATAATTTTGGCCTACATACAAAACATTTCTTGGAGGGGTCTGTTGTATGAAGAATTGAGAAAAGTCTTGGTTGATCATAGTTCTAGTATAATGAAGGATCCATGATTCAAATAATACCACATTACTTGAAAAATATTTTAAAACACTTTAAGATTAAAGTGTAATCTGATTGATCCTTGAGAAATGGGTCTAGAATTGTAAAGAGAAGGATCCAAGCAGATTTCATGGTGTTCAAGCAATTAGAATCATGTAAAAAGTTTGTAAAATATTCATAAGTTCATTCAAGCTTTTAGAGATCAATCAAAAGCTCATAACACAAGTCTAAATGAAGCAGACTGTCACTAGGATGTCACATAGAAATGAATAGGGTGGTTCACTTGTATAGTTTATAATTATTCTTAGAAAGCATCATGGGGCTAAAGGATCACATGGAATCAATCTTCTTAGTGCCAATATCTTACTAAACAAAATTCATGTCTTGATGAGATTTATATCTCAAGATATAAAGATTCAAAGTTAGACTTGTAGAATGAAATGTTCACATAGATGTCAAATTTAGGCCCTAATAAATAACCATTTGGGTTCAAAAATCCTAAGATGTTCATGCAGACATCCAAAATGTTTACACAAACATTAATTGATAGGTACACATACCTTAAAATTTAACCTTAGCAAATAATCATTTATATTTAAAAAATCCTTAGATGTTCGTGTAAATTCCAATGATGTTCATGTAGATGTCAAATTATGGGCACCTAGACATCAAAATCAAGACACAAAAGAAACCATTACGGTTCAAATTATGATCGGCATACAGATGTTAGTGATATTCATGAAGAAATCAAATATAAGAATGTATATTTCAAATTTGGGCCTCATGAATTACTCATTTGGGTTTAAATGGTGGGTCCCAATAAGATTAATGGCTCACATTCAATCTTGCATTGAGGATATATGACATATGTTTAGGTTAACAAGTCAAAAAAGGGTCCCTAAAGTAGATATATAACGTATTTTTTAGCATACCAAAGGGGATCAATGTTGCAAGAAGGCTCAAAATGTCAAATAAGTTGAGTCGATAATTGATAACCAATGAGTGAAGGTGAGCCCAAGATCCTTTTGATGAAGGTTGATGAAGAATTTTTTGACTTGGGTAAAGTAAATATGAAGGAGCTGAGTTGAAGCATGACCCATTTTGAACCAAGAAAATATGTTTCAAGATCAAGGGTCGCCATTAGAGATCTATGGAGCTAAAATAGATCCTTGGACCTAATATAAATCCAAGGACTATAAATTATTATCAAAATGAGACAAAACCACTTGGAGAGCTTCATTTGTCAATATTAAAAACTATAGGAAAACCAATAAAAGATATTAGTTTTCAAACTATCTAAAAAGACCTATGTTTAGATATTTAAATCAATTAGATAGGTGATTATGAATGGTTAATGTAAAGGTGTCTCATCTTTCAATATGGTCCCAATTTTGACAAAAAACCATAAAGAGTATACTTGGGTATGGCATAGTGAAGCAAGCGGAGATGGCATGAAGGATCATAAAAAGAGATATGGGGATTAGAGTAGCATAGTGGAGAATTTAATGTTGTTCAGAATCTTTGAGGATCTTCCCTCCTAGCAAGGATCATGATTTATCAGCTACAAAATAGGGCCTCATCTTCTAGTACATTTCTCAACCAATGATAAGGACTTAAACATTTTGGAACAAATGAAGGATTAGTCTTAATTTGATAAAGATAGTTAGAATTCAAGAAAGGTGGTGGCAATCTATTAAGTAGTTTATGTATTCATGCTCCTTTTATTCTGTCCCCCATTCTCCTATATATCCCATTTTATTTCCCATGGGTAAGCTCTCTCTCAAACTTTTAAAAGGACACTCTATCACTTTTGACAACAAATTCTCTCAAATTGTTAAGAGTGGAGACTCTAATTTTTATAATTCTAGACCCTATCAAAACTTGTATGAAAGACCTCTTGAAGATAATAAATAATTTATTTACTTATATATTTCTCTTGAACTATATAATAATCATGTGCATGGTGGCATTTTTAAGGAGAATCTTCCATGCCCATTTTTCTCCTTTCTTGGCTATTTCAGGGTGTTTTCTAGTTAATTATAGGTCTATATTTGTGTTTTTTCTACCATTTATGTAATCTATATATGAGTTTTAGAATTCTTATTCACTTCATTCATTACTTCTTGAACCTAAGGCATGAAATACTTATGAAATAAGCAAGAGTTTGAGATTTTGTGAGCTAGTATTATCTTATGCTTCTTTAGTGTATGTTGAATTCTTGTGTGAGTTCTCATTTTTATTTGGTGCATCACCTGGTTAACTTTATTAAGAGCCTTTTACCCCTTATCTAACACTTTTACCAATGCAAAAATTGGTATATCTGATCCATCAATAGGAATTCATCCTTCTCTATATGTTTAATGACACCATAGGTGACCCATAACTTGGGGTTATTCTAATAGTGTAACTCAATTGGAGAGAGACTAAAGAACCCTCTTCAAGGGTACAAATTGATGCTAAATAAATTCCTATCATACTCAATGGGACCAAAATTAAAATAATATTGGCCAATGTTTGATTCTAGTTTGACTAATTTGTAGCATTTATAGATTCCAAGCAGCAACATCTAGTAACTCCAAATGAAGATCCAACATTATAGTTACAAAGTAGTGACTACATCTCATGCCAAAAGTGACTATAAGGTCAGCTGCTAGAGCTTTTCCCCTTGAATTTTTTGAACTCCCTTTAAATTTATTCAAAAGGTTATGTTTTTCTAATACACACCCAAAAAAACTTATCTTTGTTCCTAAATCACATTCAAGGCCTACCCTTGCAAAAAGACCTTTATTAAACCCTTTCATAGCCATGGAAATCCCTAGAGATTTTGTGGCTTTTAAAGGCCAAATTTAGCTATCCCTCCCTCATTAGGATCCTATTTTAGTAGTATCTCTTATGATTGTCTTCTATTTTACTTGAGACCAAGTTATAACCCCTTCTGATTACCTCATGGATATAGCCAACTTTTGCAACATTCATGATATCAATGAGGAAAATGTAGCAATTAGGTTACTAGCCATCTCTTTCAAATATAAGGCCTTAGACTAGTATAAAAACCTTATTTATAATTCCATTTCTACATGGGACTAATTAGGAGAGTCTTTGTGTAAACAATTTGAGCATAAAATTGACCATTTGTCACTTGTAGAGTAGTTACCATAGTAAAAAGAGCCCCCCCATGAAGTCATGCAAGACTTCAATACAAGGTTTCAAAAAACATAGAATAGAATCCCAATCTCTATTAGGCCTACCCCTAACTTTTGCTTCCTATACTATTTGAAATCCCTAATAGTGACATTACTATAGTGATCAAGTCTGTGGTGGGAAATTCATTGCCAAATGCATATGAGGTGACAATCAGAGAAGAAAATTGTCTAGTCCAAGATGGTAAACTAACAACTAGACAACTAATGCCTTTGTTCCCTAAGATCAAACCATCCACTGTTTCTATTACTCCCCTTGATTTCATTCCTCCTATGCCTAAATTGTTTCTATACACTCACCCAAAGAGGAAAAGGCCTCTACTAGTGGATCTAGTCATTCCTAAGAACATAATAACTTTAAAGAATTTAAAAACATGTTTCAATCCTTAGGAAATGAGTTAGTGAATGTTAAGAGGTATCAATATTTTAATAGGCCTCATCAAGTCTCATATCAACCTCAATAACAATCTTACCAAGCAAATAGGCCATGTTAGAATGTAAATTTCCAAAGCCAAGGCCAAGGTCAAAACCAAGGACAATGGTAGTCTAATTATAATAGGCAAAGAAACTATAATCCAAATGTTGCAAGTACTTCCAACACTTTGATCCCCATACAAAATAATGTTGCTCATGAAGCTAATGTTACCATGCCTTAGAATCAATATTTTGGGTAATCCATCATTCTAGACATTGATTTCACTCAATGTTTTAATGGTCAATGGAAGTAAGCTACCAACTATGGGTACAATCAAACCCTCATAGCTCAGAACATAGAGGTACCCATGATGATAAGACTAAAGTATCCTAAACAAAGTCAATGGCTTGATTAAGGACCAAGCCAATTGGGTGCTACAATGGTGAACTATGATCAAGAGGAGTGTTATTCACTAAATTAGTAAGCTAGTTTTAGCTAGGAATACATCCTAGTGGTAGAAAATACAAGGTCCAAAAGAAGGAACATGGATGGTAATTAGGAATCAATATAAGAGCCTTTGACCATTACACCTTCACTATCAAATGCATACTAATCTACTACTACGCCAAAGGTTCAAGTAGCTTCAAGGAATCAAAATTAGGGAAATGTCTCTATCCACCTAAACTCACAGAATCAAGGTGCAGTTGTGGCTCCCAAAGCACAACCAAAATCTGGTGGTTCATTGATCAACATTATGGAAAAAATGAAGAAATATAATGTCAGTGTTCTAGTTTTAGACATGCTCTCCATACCTAGTTAGGTAGACATCCTCAAAGAAGGGTTGTCAAGAATCAATGTTTCTGATAATCCACCAGTCAAGGAGAATGTAATTCTCACTAATGCAACTAAAGGACCTAGTGAAGGGTAATCAAGTAAGATAGTCAACCTCCTCCCTTCTATATTTTAGTAATCATTGGTGACTCTATAGTGCACAATTTCTTGGTAGACAGTGAGGATAACACCTCAATAATGCTAAAATCCATAATAGACAAGCTTGGTCAAAAATATGAGCCCCAATCTAAGGGAGTTATACAACTTGATGATTCTTCCACCAAGCCATCTGACATCATAAGAGACCTCAACATGACCCTGTATGTTTGTCTTATTATCTCAATGGTTTAAGATATTTTTATCCTATATGTGCCTCCTCATTTTACCCTATGCCTATCCAATGAATTCACTATAAAGATTGAAGGTTATGTTATATAAAATTGGTAATACATGGTATTTATAATAATATATGAAACCATGGTATTTATTAAGGCTAAGCCTATTACACAATTTGAGATAGATCATTATGGGCCAAATAGCATAAACCTTAATTGCACATTCTTGATGAGGATGAACCTATGGCTGGTCAATAATTAAACACCCACATTGAGGAGAAACCAAATATGTTCTTAAATGAAATATGGAAAGACAATCATTTGGTTAATCCTTTGGCAATATTTGAAGAGAGGGACATGGGTGTCTACTACTTACAAGAAGAGAATTAATCCATGTCATACCTCATTGGACCTTAATAAGATGTTAATGACTTACATAAATTATTTTTTGATGGTTCAAGGAGAAAACATGGAATGGGTGTAGGTGAAATTCTATTATCCCCTTCCAATGGTAAGTATTTCTCTTCTTCCAAATTTCAATTCAACTATTCTTATAATGTAGAATAATATGATGGCTTTAATCATGGCCTTTAATGGGATAGTATGAGAGAGATCAAGCAATTGTAGGTTTATAGAGATAGTGAGTTGATAGTGCACAAGGTTAGAGGCCAAAATTTCACCAATAACCCTTTGATGAACTCTTTTAAACATAGATTGTGGGACCCAATTCAAGATTTTGGGGCTTTTAACATCTAAGTAATGCAAAGGAAGCAAAATGAACATGTTTCTAGGTTGGTAGCTATGGGAGATTAATTTGATATCTCGAATGAGTTGAAGAGGACCAAGGTGCATCCACATGTCAAAGTGGTAGTAAGACCATCAGTGCCAAATAATGAAGCTCATTTTGAGGTCATTGATAATGATAAATAAAGTGCTTGTTTCTTACATTAGGAAACAAAATTATCTTTAATGAACCAAAAAAAGTTTCAACATCAATATGAGGAGAAAATTGTTAAGATCTAACAAGCTTCCTAAAGGGCTTGTCACCTTTAAAGGTCTATTTCATGAGGAATATAATATCAGAAAAGACATGTAAGTAATGTCAACAAATTAGAAGAACTATGAAATAGTCCTTATCTTCAATGACAGGCTCCTCAAGCTTGGTAAGGTAAGCATTAACACTAAAAATCATGCTTTCATAGGGATTTCTAAAGAGTATGCATACATCTTTGCTTGGTAGTATAGTTACCTAAGAGGCTTTAATCCCAATCTATCCTAACACACATTAGAACTAGATGTTAATACCAATCTGTTTAGGAAGAATAAAATACCTATAAACCATGAAATAGAAGAGCTTATGAGGAAAGAGCTGACCAAATTAATAGAATCCAAGATCATCTTTCCCTTTAAACACTCCCAATGGGTAGCCAATTTGTTGTCTCTTAGGAAGAAGAGTGGGGAGATTAGATTATGTGTTGACTTCAATGATCTGAATAAGGTCTCCTTGAAGTATCACTACCCTTACCATTCATGGAGCAACTTTTTTAGTAGTTGTCGGTTTAAAAATATTTTCCATTTTTGATGGGTATTCAAGTTACAACCAAGTTTTGGTGAGATAAGAGGATCAGTATAAGACTACCCTCACTATAAAGTGGGGCACATATTCTTACACAAAGATGCCTTTTTGATTATCAAACAGAAGAGAAACTTTTTAAAGAGCCATGGACATGGATTTTCAAGCATTACTAAATTAGATAGTACTAGTTTGCTTAGATGACATCAAAATTTTATCTAAGGGGGCTAGTGAGCATGTGGATGATCTAAGGTTGATCTTCCAAAGATATATATAATAGGGATATCTTTACATCCTAAGAAATGTGTGTTTTATATCCATGAAGGAAAATTTTTGGGTCACAATTTTTCAAAGGAAGGATTATCCATTAACCCTAATAGAGTAAGTGTTATCTTAACTCTCTCTTTACCTAAGCATAAGAAAGGAATCTAGATATTCCTTAGGAATATAAACTTTTTGAAAATGTTTATACCTATCTTTTTACACCTATTCAAACCCATCACCACCATGATGAAGAAGAGCCAAGTGTTTGCTTGGTCAGATCAAGTAAAATATCATTTGAGGCCATCAAAGAGGCCATTAGCCAAGCACCATCACTCATGAATCCTAACTTCTCAAAGGATTTTATGTTGTATGCATTTTCCAATGTTGATAATATATCATCTATGATAATACAAAATAATGGTGAAAGACTTGAATAGCCAATTACATTTTTTAGTCAAGGGCTAGATGAGTATGAGGTAAGGTACACTTTCATAAAAAAACAAGTTATTTAATCATTGAGGAGCTTTAAAAATTTTAGGCCAATTATTTCTAACAATAATATCCATCTTATGGTGTCTCATCTTGGATTTAGGTACTTATTCCTTAACAAAGACTTGAATGAAAAAAGAGTAGGTTAGATTACCAAGGTCATGGAGTATGATGTGGAGATCAAAGTCACCAAGGTGGTAAGAGGCAAAGGTTTGTGTAATCATATGGTAGATGAAATTCATTAAGGTAAAAATGTTATTTTGGTGACATAAGATAACTCACAAATAGATGCACATCCACCTAATAATAATTAGTTCCAAGACATGACACATTTCTTAATGATAGGAAAATGCCCTTAAGGTTTGGACAAAGAAAAAGGTGTTTCAATATTCAATCCATACATTATGCATTAGTTTATGGTTTTCTTTTTATGAGAGACCTCAATGGGTTACTTCTTAGGTGCATTGATGACAATCAAGTGACAAAGCTCTTGGAGTAGTTTCATGATGGACCTATAGGAGGCCAGTTTGCTCCAAGAATAACAACAACAAAGGTAATGATAGTTGGTTATTACTATCCCGACCTATTGAAGGATACATATTCATGGGTTATTAAATGCTAAATTTTTTCTCTATTTATTGGTAAATAAATATTGATAGCTTATTCACTCAACCGAATATAAGTAGAGAAACCCTTCATATAATGGGGGTTAGAATTAATAGGGATGATAAATCTAATTTCAAGTACATGGAATAAATGGGTGCTCATTGAAACTAACTATTTCACAAAGTGGGTGGAAGCAATTTATTTGAATAAAACTAATGAGACATCAATATTGGACTTCTACGATAGCATAGTAACCAAGTTTGGTGTCCCAACCACTATAATTTCATAAAATGCATTAATATTTATTGGTATGAAGACAAGTGAATGGAAATTTAAGATAGATATATAACTCAACACATCCTCCAACTACTAACCCCAAGGTAATGGATTGGCATAGTTCACAAATAAGAACCTGATCAAGGTCATCAAGAGGACTATATAAGACAATCAGAGAGTGTGGCACACAAAGCTAAGAACATCCTTATGCGTTGATAGGGTGACTCCCAAAGTTTTCATTATAAATTATCCATATACCAAATTTCTCATTTCTCTTGAATTTCCTACCTTGGATTTAACACATTAGATGGAGTTGATGGAGAATGGACCTATGGAAGTGAGGATGATAGAGCTCATGGAGCATGAAGAAACTAGGGACCTTACAATGAAGACATTATGGTCACATGAAGCTCACGTCAATAAATCCTTTGATAATAGAGATATAATGATGGACTTCAAATAAGGGTACTTACACCTCAAATGGGACTCAAATAATTCCAATAAATGCAACCATACCATGTTTGAAAGCATGTGGAGTGGTCTTTATTTGATTCATGGATGCAAGGGACAATGTTTTTCATCTTGGTGAACTAGATGTAGAGGTATTAACCATCCTATTCAATGGAATTCATTTAAATCCTTGTTAAAAGAATAATTTGTATCATTTTTAATACATTTTATATATTAGGATAACTTTCATGTTTTCCTCTAAGTGCCTTGTGCACATTTTCTTCTTTGTTGTGTGTTTCCCCTCAATAAGTGTCTTGGGCACAATATTTTTTTTTATTTTATCCTTGTTAATTCAAAAGAGGTTATAGAAAGGGATAGCCTTGCATCATTTTATATCAGTAGGGAGAAATAATTGACTCCATACACCCAATGGATAGATCAAGGCAACTAGTTGTTTGCGTAGAAGGCATACAACCCCAATATGTCACCAAAAATATTGGCTAATTTGGCCTACATATAAACATTTTCCTAGAGGGGTTTGTGATATTAAGAACTAATAAAATGCCTTATCAAGAAAATTTATAGTAAAATGAATGATCCATGATGGAAAAGAAGACCACACTACTTGAAAAACCTTTTGAAACACTTTAAGAAATCTTAAAGTGTAATCTGATTGATCCTTGAAAAATGGGTCAAGGATTGTAAAAAGAAGGATCCAAGCATTGGTCATGGTGTTCAAGTAGTTAAAATCATGAAATAGGTTTTAAAAGCTTCATAAGTTCTTTTGAGCATTCAAAGATCAAGTAAATTCTCATAATACATGTCTAAATGAACTAGATCGTCAATGAGATGTCACATAGAAATGAAAAGGTTAGTTCAATTATACATTTTATAAATATTCTCAAAAATCCTCATAGGGCTGAAGGATCATATAGAATTAATGTTCTCGATGCTAAGATCTTATTCTACAAAATTCATATCTTGATGAGATTTCTATCTCAATATATAAAGCTGTAAATTTAGACTTATAAAATAAAACGCTTGTGTAGACATCAAAGTTAAGCCCCAACAAATAACTATTTGGGTTCAAAAATCCTAAGACATTTGCATGGACATAAAAAAAATTGCATGAATGTCAAATGATGGGTTTATAGACATCAAAATTAAGCCTTAAAAATAATTATCTGGAATTAAAAAATCCTTAGACATTTAGACAAATGTCAATGATGTTCACATAAATCTCAACTGACAGGCACGTAGATGTCAAAATTAAGCCACAACAAAAAATCATTGGGGTTAAAATTATTATAAGCATGTGGATGTCAATGATGGTCATGAATACATCAAATATAGGCATACATATGTCAAATTTTTGCCTCATGAATTATCCATTTGGTATCAAATGGTGGGTCCCAGTAAGATCAAGGGCTCATGTTCAATCATGCATTGAAGATATATGGAACATGAGTATATCAATGAGTCGAAATGGAGTCCTTAAAGTAGATCTATGATATGTATTTTATCATACCAAAATGGATCAATGGTATGATATTATTTAAAAGGTCAATAAGCTAAGTTGATAATCGATAACCAATGAGGGAAGGCAAGCCCAGGAGTTGTCTGATGAAGGTTAACAAAGCAATTTTCAACCTAGGAAAAGTAAATACAAAGGAAACAAGTTCAAGCATGACCTAATTTAAATTAAAAAATAATATTATAGGATCAAGGGTCACCATTAGACATTTTTGGAGATAAAATAGGTCCTTATACCTAATATAGATCAAAGTTTGACAACCTATTGTCAAAATGAGACTAGACCACATGATGGTCTTGATTTGTCGATATTAAATAATATACGAAAACCAATCAAGGAGATTGGCTTTCAAACTGTAGAAAAGGACCTATGTTTAGATATTAAAACTGAGAAGATAGGTGACTATGAATGGTTGATGTCAATATGTCTCAATATGGTCCCAACTCTAATAAATAGTTGTAAAGAGTAGACTTGGGTATGGCTCTATCAAGTATATTTATTTAAAGACCTTGTCCTCATAATGAAGCAAGTGAATATGGCATGGAAGATCATAGAAAATATATTTTGGGATTAGAGTAGCATATTGGAGAATTTAATGTTTTTTATAATCTTTGAGGATCTTCCCTCCTATCAAGGATCATGAATCATCAAGTACAAAATAGGCAGTTATTTTTTCTTGCATTTCTCAGCCAATGAGGACTTAAATCTTTTTGAATAGATGAAGGATTAGTCCTAATTGGATAAACATGGTTCATAATTCAAGAAATATGGTGGTAGTCAATTAATTATTTTATGTACTCATGCTCATTTTATTCTCTCCCCCATTATCCTATCTCACATTTTCTTTCCCATGGGTAAGTTGTCTCTTAGATTTTTAGAAAGACACTCTCTCACTTTTGACAACAAGTTCTTTAAATTCTGTAAGAGTAGAGACTCTCATTTTGATAAGTCTAGACCATGTCAAAACTTGTATGAAATACCTCTTAAATATAATAAATAATTTATTTACCTATCTATTACTTTTGAATAGTTTTTTAAGCTTTTTCATGGTGACATTATGAAGGAGAATATTCCATAACCATTGATCTCCTTTATTTATTGTCTTAGGGTGTTTCCTAGTTGATTGTAGGTTTGCATTTGTGTTATTTATGCCATTGATGTAATCTTTATGTGAGTATTATAATTTCCCCTAACTTCATTCATTTCTTCCTAAACCTAATGTATGAAATACTTATGTAATTATATATAGTTTGAGATTGTGTCAGCTAGTACTATATTATGCTACTTCAGTGCATGTTTCATACTTGTGTGATTTCTCATTTTTATTTGGAGCAGCACCTGGTTAAATTTATTAGGATCCATTTACCCCTTCTCTAACCGTTTTCCTAGTTCAAACATTATTATAGGTTATTCATCAATAGGAATCTGGCCTTCTCCATAGGTCCAACCCCGCCAGAAGTGGCCCATAGCCTAGGTTTATTCCATTAGTGTAGCTCAATTGGAGAGATACTAAAGAACCCTCTCCAAGGGTTAACATTAATGTTTCTAAATTTAATTCAACACACAAACAAGTTTACTTACACAAGCCACATCCAACAAATGTAGCTTCTTACAATTAACACGATCTTGCCAACCCTTGATGAAGGGTAGAGGAAACTAGTTCTTAATGATCAACCTATTAAAAACATTTTAAAACCTATAAAGCTTAAGTGAAACATCAAACATAATTTTTAATAGTTTTGATGATCTAAAATAAGATCATAATGGATAAAAACATCTCTTCAAACTAATCATATTAGGTCTAAATAACAAGAAAAAACCCTTATGAAAGGACTCTTCTTTGGAGCTAACTAGATGAGTTGATCAATTGATCTTCTCTATGAAAAATAATGTGATAGTTCCTTTAGCATAATACTTGGTTGTGAAGAACCTAAATCACATCAATGAGAAAAAAAACATGCTACTCCTATTTACCATCCCATCTACTAACAATAAATGTAAGATACACTATTTCCTCACCAATTCCTATTGTCTTATGCATAATCACAATAGAACACCCCTTCATCTTCCCTACTTAGCTCCTCTACACATCATTCAACACACATGTATACAATGGATCTAACATAGAGAGAGATTAAATATGGGTAAAAACTACCACTTTAGTATTTTAGATAAATTCATGTCTCAGCACTAAACTAGATGGCTTGTAACTAATTTAAAACTTATCACACCTCTAGAGGACTAGAGGTGAAGGTACAAGGATAACTAGCTAAATATAAAATTTCAAGGCATAATTGAGTCTAAAACCATAGTGGTTTTTAGATAGATTATCACCACCTCCACAATATTTTACCCATCAAGTTATTGTGACCATCTATGGACTCAATATTTACCAAGGCATTGATCCCCCTCTGATTACGTGCAATGTCTACTTGCATTGTTCATATAGATATGCTATCTAAATTATAAACACTCATTATCACTTCAAATAATCTCTATTTCAGTGATTTATACCACAAGTCAAATAACTCAAACAAAAACTCTTGTTACTTGATTATCCATCCTATGACTTCATTTTGTCAGCTTTGGAAGTGATCCATGACAACCAAGATCCCTCTAATGAATATAGAGTATCCTTCCTTCCCTAGTAACCAAATGGATTTCATGAGTACTTATTCAAACCTTTATGAAAACTCCTAGTATTAACTACATAAGGGTTTAATGTGATTTCAGATTAAAACTCTTCTCTAAAATCAAAGAGATGATATGCTACAACAATTACTTCATTATCTTTGGACACTTCATGAATTTGGAGCTCCACCTAAGCTCATGACTAATGTCCCTAATAAATTTAAATAATTTATTTGCCTCACATATGTCAATGATTTCCAACATAAGGCTCTTAAAAGAATCAATGTACTCTCTCATATCCCCCAACTTGCTTTAGTTGACTCAAATCATTCTTAGACCACCATGTTGCATTACCATGTTGGAACTAATCCCCAAGGGATTTCTTCAGATCCTCCTAAGAGTTAAAATTAATTTTATAACTCTTAGATGCAATGCCAATAGACAAGGTTATAAATCAAACCTATGTCATACCTATGAGGCATGTTACCATAATAGACACACCTCTTGTGCATCTAAGAATCCCCAAAAATTACCAAATACTCCTCCGTGTCATAGAATAAATTCTCTAGAAGATGGTAATATCATGCACCATCACAACACTATAGTTATTTCAACTTGGGGAGGTTTTTAATTATTGAAGAGTTAGACCTAGGTGCCTTTGCTAAACTCAATATCATTGCATGACACATAATCACTTAATCCTATAACTAAGTCTATGATTCCAAACTCTCCTCCAAACTCACATTATGTTTCACAATCATCTACTCCATGTTATTAATCTTCTCTTAAGGATCACTAAATTGGCACCGACACATTCCTTCATAGAATGGAACCAGGCACCAAATTACTCAACAAGGCCTTCTTCCACAACATCAACTTTTGACTTACACTTATGGAAAATGTGAACACCTTTTCCTTTGTCCTTAACCCACTATCAACATCTGCTAGTCAAATTTTTGAGAAATATTTTAGATGAATCTCATTCCATACTAACTTAGGCATAAAACAACATACTAAATCAATTAGGGAAGGTGTATAACATAAATTAAGTAGTTAAACACAACCTAACCAAGACATAGAATGTGTGCTCTAATATGAACTATCATATGGATAGTTTGATAGAGATGAAATCCATGCAATGCCTCTTACTCTCACCCAAACCCCTTCATGATAATAAATTTCTATGACAAATATGAACTACACCTTTAGTGTTTACCTGCATAATAATACACACAACATAGTGGTATTCTTATTATATTTCAATGGATTAGCAACAAAATTCAAACATAAAACTTGAAAAGATTAATAAATGACTCAGACACAAATGGCCATTCATACAATGTAAGAACAACTAGGAAAAAGTGAATTTTATTTACTCTAATTGAAAAAATGATCCAAAGTATGATAAATATTCAAAATATCATCATATGCAAAAAACATATAGTCAGTCTCAACCAATAATGCTTAGAACCACTCAAATGATTATAATGAAAAACTCCATCCCAAGGTTTGATTACGCTCTGCCTATGACAAATCAACCCCTTCTTCATGAACTCTAATAACAATATAAACGATCATAAACAACCACACAATTTTGCATAGATACATGCCCACTACAAATAACAAATTATAACATAAATCACAACACTTCACTTTAACACTTTTTTAGTTCAGACTTCTATTCACTCAAATCACTGTAAAAAGAAGGATAACAAATCACTTGATCCACATAGACCAACTCATGAATGTGGATAATGTATGTCAAAATTATACATCCATCATAGTATTTATCCCCATCCTTCCCCTTTATTAGATCCATCAAGTTCAAATCACAACTTATCTCTTTATAATAATTTTGTTTACCAAGAGACCATATGGAAAAAATAAGGTTTTGCTTATTTGATGTAACTTATAAGTGGAATAGATTTCCCATAGTTTTATCATGTCTAATTTTACTCTTGTGCACTTTATATCATGTGTGATAGGTACAAAGCTAACCTTATGCTTTTCCTAAAATTATGTGTGGGCTTCACCCTACCACCTAATTCTCCCACTTTCTTATCTTATTTACCCTCATGTAAACCTTCCTCTTCATATCCTATGTGCATCTACTATATACATACCATCTCTTTTCAAGCTACACCTTGATATTCATCTTCTTTGGCATCAATTTTTTTATGACTACAATCATATATTAATGGAAAATATTGAGTTTCTTTACATTGACATTTCCCCTCAGCACTTCCATTTATGTTGAGGAGGGTATAGCTATACACTACTAAGCATAGTAGTGCAAAGATTACCTATCTCCTTCTCTCGCTACACCATCTAGTTTTATCCTCAAAGTATCTCAATCCTCTAGGTGCACTAATTCATGGCAAATTATCTTCCCCTAAAGTGTTACTAATTTTAATTGATAGAAAACTGCGCTTGTATTTTTCCATTTACTTCCTTATTTTGTTGGGGTGTTATTTATGCTCTTCATGCCATCTATACATATACACATGATAGAGGTCATTGTTATACCTATTAAACCAATCATCCTACCTCTTTGGTGACTTATTAATATATCCTTCCTTTTTAGTTACTACAATGGTTATCATGTACTAGTTTTCAACTCTCTCTTTATAATTCCTCTGCTTTATTGCTTGTAGATCCTTTTCTCATTTTCTACCAAGATGGGAGATAAATATCACAACATTGTCTATCTAAATTTATCCCTAGGAGATTATTGAACCCTTCCTAAAACTCTTGTATCAAGGCCTCACTTCTCCCTGTCAATCTATTCCTCACATATTTTATTCTTCTCTTCATGAACTTTGATATATTTTCTCTATGATGGCTCATCTATGAATCTCTCAACTTTTCAACACTTAGTTTCTACTTATATTCATTTTACATCAATTATTTTCATCACCACAACCTTTTATTAATCAATAACCATCCCTGATCCATAAGTTCATTTAACAAACATATTCAAAAGCTAAATACCTCTATTTATAATTTTGATAGTTGGTCATTGGATAATCCAATTCATAGGTTTCCAGTTATGTTATTGGTAATATAGGTCATATATTATTAAAAAAATGACATTAAACTATATAGATGGGTCATACCTTAGGATGTTGAATTCTGACATTACATGTCTAAATCATGCCTCGAACTGTGTAATGTGATAAAAATAAATTAATTTATTTTGAGATTTTTGGTCCTTATTAGCCTCTAGATATTATCATCTCCTAATATTTTTAGCTATTGAGTTGATCAATTGCCATTTTATGGCCTTGATCCATGTGCATGTATCCATAGATTTCACTTTTTATTGTTTTCTCCTACTTTCTATCCATTACATTCATGTGTTCTTTGTGTATCATTAAATATTTTATTGATGTGTGTTATCTTCTCCTTTGGTCTAGTTCCCATCTTGGGTGCATCCTTCTACCACCACACACTAAATCCTATGTGTAGTTGTTTAGCACACTAAATGTTATTCTCATACCTCTAGGGTTATGTCTACACAATTACCACTATTTTTTGTTGTCCCAAGTCATTTTATTATTTAAAGGTTAAAAAAACTCATCCAAGAACTTATACCTTTGGCGAAAGACCTTCAAAATAATTTACTCACTTGAATAACATGGATGAATTTATATGTTACATGTGTATTATTGTATTAGCCATTACATACAACTATTAAAATTAAAGACTAATATAATCTATCTTACAAATTTATTAATATGAAAATGGCCAAAGCCTTATTACATCTGATTACCTAATGATTTTATACAAAGGTTGGCTTGGGATGACAACCCTTGATATTCATGTGGAGAAGAGAGGTAGTGAGAGTAATATATATGTTGTATGCCATAATAGCTAAATGTTCCCTTTCCTTAGTATTATATACCTCAATAACCTAGTTAGCTAAGGTTTACTTCTCATATCCATCATGCCTAATATCAATATTATTTCTACCCTGACTAATTTAGGACACTCTCTTGATCTTAGATGCTCACATCACCCATTCTTTATCTATAACTAAGGGGCATAAAATCTTGGTGCTTGTGGAAATGGTTAGACTAATGCACACAATCCTGATGGATGGATTGAATGAAGTAACCAATCCATTTAAACATATTTTGTAATCATTAAAATGTATAATAACAAAATCAACTAAAGATTAAGTTATTATAAAATGTATGCCAATTAAATAATTCAAGTTCAAAACATTTTTATACAGTGTTGAATTATGGAAATATTTTGATTAAATAAAATACAATACTAGATAATATTTTTAATTAATAAACATTAATAATAAATAAAACTTATCTTGTGTATTTATATAACGTAATATATGATAAATGAAAGTGTATAAATAATTATGATGATGCTTAGGTATGATTCATCATATTATGGAAATAAGATCTCTATCATTCTAGATAGAACCATCAAAATGGGGACACTGGCATAGATTCTTCTATATAGTACATAATACATGTAATTTAATGGAATTTCAACTAGTGAATATTAGGGTTCAATTTTACCCTATATATTCTCTATTTAGATCACATGTATAGTTTATGGATATCAATACCTAGTTCAAAACCCTAAGTCCTCCACACTAGGCATGTCACCTTACAAAAATAGGGGTTAGTGGGGTTTAAGTTAAGTATAGCTAAAATAATATACACCTATATCAGTGAGTGTTTACTATATATCCATAAAATTTGAATAGGGTTTCAAATTAATGTAGTTCTCCACCTTATATGGGCTTGTGTGTGAATAGTTGTGTAATATGATGTGCGAGTGCATGTATTGATCTAGCGTGTAACTTGACAAAAGTCATGAGATGACATTTGAATGCCTAAAAACTATAATAATAATAATAATAATAATAATAATAATAATAATAATAATTATTATTATTATTATTATTATTATTATTATTATTATTATTATTAATATGTAAATAGGGAATAATAGGGTATTATTTTGAGCTTGAGAGGTAATTTTGATTGATAAGTGATATATGTGTGATTGACAAGTGCTTTATAATAAATAATAATATTTTACTTAAATTTATACAAAAACTTATGAAATTATTTCATGGAAGAGTTAATTAAGTCAAAAAATCCAATCCATACATGTCTAAATATTTTCAAATTTGACCATTTGTAAGTCTCAAACACTAGCATTAAACTTTGGACACTAGTGTCGATACCATTTCCCTTATTTGAATTGTTATGTCTAGGAGGATAAAAAATTGTTGAAGATATGTAACCACTAGAGTATGATATAAATCATGTTTTATGTATATTATGAGCTACATGTGATCTGGGTAATTATAATATTAGGTTCAAATTATTGGATAAGTAGTTAATCGCAATGAGATGGTAAATGCAAGCCTTGTCACAATAGATAAGGTTATAAACTAAAGGGTTGAGCCATGATGGATATTTTTAAAGTGTAAAAGACTATATTAATATATAAAATCATATTTTTCTATCTAAATTACCTCCTTACACCCTACTTCACCCCATCCTTTAATATATTAATGGACAAGTATGAAGTTACTAGGTTAAAGGAAATGTGTACATACCTTGGTGTATACAACACACCTGGTTTTACTTGAACCCTATTTAAATTTGTTGTTTTTATATTTATTATAACCAATAGCATGTTTAAAGTGTAATTAGTGCACATAATCTCTCAATGTGTAGTTGAAATTCTTGAAATAAAGTCCACATAATCTCTCAATGTGTATTTGAAATTCTTGAAATAAAAGAGAACAAGGAAGGAATACCTTTGTGTGTCCATGCAATCATGTTTCCCCTTAGTATTTTTATTTTTTGATGATGCCTCCTAGCTTAAGCAATAGAGAAATAGGTTAAAACCTAAACCTTGGATATGTAAAAAGTATAAATAGAGGGTAATCATACTCCAAAATCAGTGCAAGGATGAGTTGTGCTAAGTCCATTGAAAACATTAAATCTTAATTACACAACTTAGGTGTAAGCATAATCTATCTAATGTATCCATTCTCACCTAATTCAAATGGTTGAACCATCTCATCTAGAAAAATGGTAGTATTTCATGTTACCAAAATTTGAATACCATGAATATGGATCATTCAAGACATTGGTTTAGTTTATCTTAACTTTTTTCATAACCATTTATGAAGGTCTTGTGTTAGTTGTTAATGATCTAAGATGATTGGTAATGTGTCTTCCTTTGTAAATTAAAAGGTCATTTAGGATGGTTTAGATGGTATCTGAATCAAGTAACTTGGTATTTTAATGTAATCGTCACTCTTATGGTCTTCATTATGTGTTTGTCATTGTTTAAGGTGAGTATGACAAAGTTAAAGTTAAGTCTGAAATCAAGTAAATGTGCAATCATGCTCAAGAAGATAAGGCAATGACCCTTAGAAAACAACCATAGTCTAAATCTAGTTAAATTGGTTAAATAAGCCAAAATAGTAAGTTATTTACATTTTTTTCTAAGAAATTTGGAGATTTTAAGTTATTTTTGACAAGATTAAGTTATTTTATTACTTTAGTCTTAATATCCATTCCAATGTTGAGATGACACTTACCAGTAAATGGTAAATGTGAAGGTTATATCATGAAATATGTGTTTTTAAAATTTAGGTAGCACCTATATTATGACATCATACTTGTACTTATCTGTACACATCCTTCAAAGGTATTTTATAATTTATTTCCAATATTGGAGTCTCTTTATAAATTTCATTTATCATTTTAAAATGTTCAAATGAGGAGTTATTTTGATATATATAGGAAAATATGGGTATGAAATTTTTTATCACTCTTTTATATGTCTGTATATGTTAGGGTAAAATGACGAGTCACCTAGTTCACCATCTCTAATAGTTCCAAAGAGTAGAATAGTTAGAATATTTGAAAAATCATGTATTTTAAGGTTTCTTATAGAAGGTTTATCATGGTTTTTAAGGTAAAAAATCTTATATAGGTACCCACAGTATTCTCAAACCCAAATTCATTCAAAAATAGGAGGTCCAAAGACAAATAATGAAAAAACCCACATCATTTCTCCATTGGTCTTCTTAGAAGCTCAAGATTGTCAACCATTTTGTGGATGGTATTCTCAAGAGAAATAAATTTGGAACCAAATATATTTTCTATATGAGGATACCAAAATTACATTTAAATTTTTATCATTTGTAATCTATTAGTCTCCTTGACTTTATTAATTTTCATTAAGAATTTAAGGAGCCAAAAAAGGACTCAAAACCCCATCAGGGTAAGTTTTCTCCGAATGCAAGGCTCTAAATTTGGATGAATCCATGAGAATTATTGATAATTTTCCCTTAAATTATATTTGACCATTTAAATATCATTTTACTTCATGTTTCCTCATGTTAATTTTTGGTTTAGGTGTCTAACAATCATATTTTATTAGTTTGAACAAGACAATCAAGTTATAGGAGCTGTGAGGTATTTTGAGTGCATTAAATTGATGAGATTAGATGATTAATATCTGATATAATACAAAAAATATTCCTCATAACTATATATACAATATTGGATTCATGATATTCAATAAATATAGAGTTTTGCATACACATCAAGACCATGTAAATATGCAGAGATGGATGAGGGAGACCTTATTATACAGAGATATGTTTTGATTATCTATAATCCTTGAATAGAAATTGATATATTTATGGATCCTTTAATACCAAACAAAAATATTTCCTTGTACCTATATTTACAATATTGGATTCATGATATTCAATAAATATAGTGTTTTGCACACACATCAAGACCATGTAAATTTTCAGAGATGGATGAGGGAGACCTTATCAAACAAAGATATGTTTCCATTATCTATAATCCTTGAATAGAAATTGATATATTTATGGATCCTTGAATACCAAACTAAAATATTGTGTGTGTGTGTGTGTGTGTGTGTGTGTGTGTGTGTGTGTGTGTGTGTGTGTGTGTGTGTGTGTGTGTGTGTGTGTGTGTGTGTGTGTGTGTGTGTGTGTGTGTGTGTGTGTGTGTGTGTGTGTGTGTGTGTGTGTGTGTGTGTGTGTGTGTGTGTGTGTGTGTGTGTGTGATAATCCATTAGAGTCAAGAGTTATAATTCCCTCTTTTAAGCCAAGATCAAGGAGGACTTATTGACTTACAAGTCTACAGACCTGTATGTCCTTTTTCATACCAAATAGTTGTAATAGGAGTGTATTTGGACTATTTAAGGATTTAAATTATGACCTATTACATTTTTAAAAATTAGTCATGAATTTTCAATCCTAATTCACTCTTCCACTTAATGGATTGTGTGCCTTAAAAGGGACAGTGTGAGCTAAAAAGGTAAACTTGAGGGCCTTAGGTCAATGTTCAAGGTAGGGGGAATACACTAAGAGAATAAAAACATCTATAAATGTATTCCATTATTTACCATAAATTATAATTTTATAAACCTAAAAACCAATAAAGTAAATCAATCGAATAAAATAGGGTTTTAGGGCTAAAGGACTGCCTATAGACCTGTCAACAAACAAAAGTCAAATAAGTTATGTTGATGATGGTTTTGAAGAAAAAAGAGGATGAAATTCATTAGTAATTTCTTTTATTAAACGTTTAATTCATAATAATAAATTAATTAATGCTAACTTAGTTCAATAAATATGTTTTGGTGACCTATAGCTAAGACATGCCTAATGACTAATTACAGGTTGTTTGTAGGCAATATGATCAAAATGCCAATTGTATGGTATAGAGTAGAGTGTTGGAAGGTTTTTGAAGGTAATAATAATTATTAATGATATATATAATTATTACCAATATAACTAAGGTTCCAAAATTCCAAAATAAGAAGAAAACCCTTGGATTGCAATTAAGAAGCCTCGATAGAAACCTACAGGGCTGTGTTCAAATTATTAAGAGAATATGTAGTTTTGTATTGAGATTTAGTCTTTTAGGGTCACATAAGGTATGAGGAGTATTTAATTAATAATTTTTATAAGTATTTAATATTTTATATAAATATGAACCATCAATAATATGTCCTCTTTTGTTTTAATAGAGTGTGAGGACTTGAGAGTAAAATACAAGCTTGTCTGCATATTATGAGGAAATAATGCATTTTTGGTTATGAATATGAAATTTGAGGATGTTAAAACGAAAATTAGATGTTGATAAGATATAATATGTATATAAAATTTAATATCACTGATGAAAATTCTCTCTTTTGAACCTTACAAGCATAAAACCTGGGAAAATGCATCTACTAGCCTATTATAGGCAGAATTGAAAAAACCACACTATTTACTGGCATGTGAAATGCTTAGACTATTTTTATACGGTTAAAAAAAGAATGATACAAATTATAATAAAATTAAAAAATAATATATTTTATATTTGAATTGGTATACCTTCATATTTGAAATCAAGATACCTAAACACAGACCTACAGGCCTAATGTGCACTTACAGGCCTGTTGGTGAAAACATGGTGAAGAAGATTGTAGTTTTGAGGTTTTTTAAAGATATTAAATCCTTTTGATATGTATAATACATTTTTTTTAATATTAAATGTAAGTATTAACTTCTTTATTGATGAATAAAATTATAAAACAATGTCAC
>JARHVA010002549.1:845000-850000 GCA_037957365.1 Torreya grandis | reverse complement strand
TATCAAAGCTTCAGACTTTGCAATGTGGAATTCAGATTCTTAAAATCCAATCTATCTATTAATTAGGAATTTTTAGAGTTTTAATAATAAACCTAGGGATTTGAGGGCATAACTTTTGCAATTCATGTCTATTTTTGATAATCATGTAGTCATTTTTAAGGTTTTTGTGCCTATCAGATTACTCACTAGAATTTTAAAATTCATAGGTTATTCAATATTATTTTTACAAACCAATCACTTTGAACTCAATACAAAGTGGTGTGATTGGGGTTTCATAGGTCACATTGATAACCTATGCCCATCAAATGACCACTTTTTGTTGATTTTACTTGTTCATCATCCCTCCCTCATCCTTAATCACTTCTTCCTAATACCTCATCACCACTACTCACTCTCTCCCAATTCCTAATTATAATTATCACTCCATCATTGACCCTCACTCTCCCTCATCATCTCTAATCAATCCATCATCCCTAACCACTTCCTCATTGAGCCTCAACGTACCTCATAATCCCTAATCACTCTATCATCCCTCATCATTAATAATTACTCCCTATGCATCCTTAATAATTGATAATCAGTCCCTCACCATCCCTCACCATCCCTCACCATCCCTAATCACTCCCTTATTTATCTTTACAATCCGTTGTCTTTGATATTCACTCACTCATCATTCCTAATCACTCCATCATTTAACCTCACTATCCTTTTGTTGACCAAATCTGACTTTTAAGTCAAATTGGGGAACCTAGAGGTAAAAACATGAATTTTTTGGTCTGATATTGGTGTAATATAGATGTAGTAATGTGTTTTATAGGTCAATTAAGGTCAATTTATGTTATACTAGCCTTGGTCATTAGTTTTATTAGTCCCTTTACTCATTTTAAGTCATTTTAGGGGTCCAAAAGGTGCATTTAATGAGTTGTATAGGTTTCCTGGGAAGTGTGAATATTGAAATATATGATTTCATACCCCATGTGTCCACTTTATCCTTAACTAACTTACATAACTAAAAATTTGTAGGTTGTTTAGAAGAAAAAGTAATTTTCTAGTGAAAGGAGAAGAAAATGTCACTTGTACAGCCTCCTTGGGAAGTATACCATGTGTAAAAGGTTTAAATGTGACTCTTGAGCTTTCCCATTCTTATTTCCATTCTTTTTTTTTCTTTTGAGGTGTCAAAATTTGACTTAAACCATTATACTCCTTCTTGGCTTTCCTAGACATACAAAAGTGACCTTCAAGTTTTTACTTGGTATGACCACTAAAAAGTGTTTTAGGTAAAAAAAATTTAAGAGGTGGCAGTAAATTCAAGGACTTTAATATTGATAAAAATATTTCTAATTCTGGTCAACCATGATTTATGAACCATCCTTTGCAAGCTGATTGTACTTTTCTACTAGTTGTTTCATTCACCCTATAGGTTTTGCTTCATTTTGGGTAATTACCTACAATCTAGATCATAATTTTTATTACTAAATATTTTAACCTCCTTATATAATTCTATTATTATTTGGTTTAATGTTTCATGGTGTTTTATATGCAAAATTGTCTCAAGTTCTAAGAGAGACACCACTCTTTGTTGAAGTCAGGTTTTCACTATTTACATAATGTCTAGGGTTTGGTAGTGATTATATGAGATTATTATAAGTTAATTATCATTTCTCCAATGGTATTTTATCTCCTCATATTCAAATTTCATTACAAAAATAATACTCCATGAGAATAGAGTCATAACACACCATGTAATCAGTTGACTCTATGACTGTTATACACAGTCAACCATGGTGAGTTGTGTCTATTGAAGCTCTGTATAGCTTTCATGGAGAGATAAGTATTGTTTAAATATGTTAATAATTCTCCAAATATATTAATAAACAATAAAATCTTCCAAAGGGTAAGTGAGGGACTATGACGATCAACTAACACAGTTATGCATAGTCTCCCACCATTTTGCTCATCTCTAAGTGATTTCATGGAAGTTCCTCAATGTTGGAAAGGAGGTGTGAAATATTGTTTTGAGACATGAAAAATATTGATGTTTCCATTTAATCACATTGATTATAAATGAAACTTTGAAGTTATAATCATGATTATTATCTACACTTAGGCCTACTACCTGTATACTGAGAATCAACATCCACAAGTGGCCTTAACAGAGGTCTGAGGCATCATAAGGGATTCTTGGAAGAAATGAAACCTTATTTTAAAGTCATAAAAATGATATACTAATCATTAAATATTTATTTGGAGTTTCAATTTACAAGTTGAAATAATAAATCACTTTCTAACATGAGTTGACAGTGTTCAGGGGTCTAGTCGCTAAAAAATGAAAACAAAGGTTTGAGGCTTTCTTGTCAATGCAATAAACAAGGTTACCAATACTTTGGTGAATCATAATTAATTTTTTTTGTAACCCCATCTTGTGAAAATTATGTTTCAAAATATTAAGTAAAAATTAGTAGAGGAAGATAGTATTTTAGAATCCTAAAGTTACTGAAAAAACCACTAAACTCAGGCATTTATATCTTCAAGAGTTGGATCCAAAAGTAACCTTGTAATATAGGTTGATCATTCTAGATCATGAAAATATTTTATAGTTGTTAAAAGTGTGTCAATTGTAACTCATGACTCAGTATATCATCAAATGAAATTGAGAGGCTATTTTTTTGCCTCCCATATACATTCTTGGTCTGTACACTATGGAAATAAGCACCTACAACATGGTAGGTTGATAGTGGGCTATTAGATGATGTATAGGTGGTGTTTTAAGGAATGAAAGGTGAATATACACATTTAATAGATGATATAATGATCTCATTATTAATTTAAATCCTTCAAACACCATGACCAGGTCTTAATGAGATAGAGAACACCTATAGGTAGGAGTTAAGGAACATATGTCTCAATCCATTAGGGTATTGAATTATGACTCTAGCTAGATACCTCAAATGATGTTTTGAAGTATTAAAAAGAAGAATATTAGTTAAAATTGATGTGTGTTGAGATAAAATTTAATTTAATAAATATATTTACATTATAACTAAGCCCCCAAGAAGGTAATCTATACCTATAGGACCCCATAGTCAACTATAATTGACACGAGGTAGGTAGAGGACAAATACACTGGTTGTTTGAAGTATATAAGGGATAAGAGATGAATAAAATGGACATAAATAACTTACCAATTATAATAAATAAATAAATAAATGAGAGTTTTTTATCCTATTCTCAAGCCCATCCAAGCATACAAGTATACCTATAAACCCCTAAAGACTCCTACATAGCTAGCTAGAAGTAATATGGGTAGATAGTGAGATGAATCTAAAATTTAGGTATGCAATGATTAATTAATAATTAATAAAAAATGTAAATGAAATATTAAAATGAGTATCATTCAATTTATTTCAAAGTAAAAAATATGTAGGGTTTACCATGGATGACCCCTGTTCGATAAGAAACATGGTCATGGGTTGAAGGGCAGTTTTAAGAGTTTGAGAGTGTGAGGAGGAAGCATAAGAGGATGAATATATTTTAAATAATAATTAACCTCAAAAATTACTACTATATCCTCATTAAAATCTCAAAATGGATGTATAACAAATAAAGGAGCTCAAATAAACAAGGTTCAATCCATGTCAAGGAACCCTGCACAGTGTACATTGTCAAGGAGTCTATCCTATGATTTGGATGGGTTGAGAGGTATATTGACATAATAAAAGGATAAAAATTGAAAAAATGGTCTCCATAACTTATATAAACCTATCAAATATTCACATTATTTTCAAGAATAGGGGAAGCTCCCTCTATTTTGTCTCAGATAGAGGGCACTCCTCTCAATGTAAACCCTAGTAGTTTTTGGAAAGGGCAGTAGATGGATGGATGTGTAGATAGGTGGACCTTTAAGTAAGGATTTATGAGATAAATGTAAACTATTTATATATATATATATATAATTAAGGAGGAAGGTATTAGTCTTATCAGAATGTCCTAAAATCCCAAAGTTATAGACAAGCCTATTAGGAAAGGTGCAAGGCTAGTGCCCAATTGATAAGTCATTCTTAATTATAGATATAAGTATACTTTATAAACTATTATAAAATGTGTATGGGATGAATAAATATTTTTTTTATCTATCAAGAGGAAAATAAAACCATCAAGTGTCATTTTGAGCTCTAGGTTATAGTCAGACTTAAAGGTAAGGTTTTGGCATAGACCCCAAATGGATGGTCACCTCCACTTTCCACATGAGGTGATTATTATAGACTATTTTATAATTTTAATGGGGTCAAAATAGAGATTTTAAATCATTTACCTTATAGGAGAAACCATAAAATGGATAATTTTGACTAGAAAACTCACTCAGACTTGCATGAAAAAGGAAAACAAGCTCGAGTAGGCAACTTCAAATGCTCATATCTTCTTGAAGGATTCTCATGGGTGAGAAGGGAATTAAAGGATGTTATAAAGGTTCTTGAATTCCATATTTGTGTAATTTTTATACATGTTTGACATTAGATTTTTATGAACAAACCTTAAGAGGTCAGACATGCCTAAAACCCTCCAAAACCCTTCCTAGTGACTTGATTGGAGAAATGAAGATGGAGATGCATTTTAATGAAATATTTTAGCCATGAAAACTATTGTAAATTGTATATGACTCACTCAATATCTATACAAAATTTTATGGATGGGGTGAGAAATAGGTTTTTTTTTGTTGTGTAGGCTATTGGAAGAGTTTGAAGATGTAATAAATATTCGAGGAAGTATTTATAATAATTATAACTCCCTATGGTTATTTCATGCCTTGAAAATATTAAGTGTCAAAACTAGGTGATTTAACTTAGCCAGTCAAAACTGGCCTAGTGGACAAACTAGTAAGAAGGGTGGAAATCTTCACTTGAGCTAAATTTAAATCTTTCATGAAGCCTATAAGGCCATGTAGAGTATTTAAAATTGTAATCAACATCATAACACATATTTTCAGGAGCAACTAATGCATT
>JARHVA010002549.1:807500-840000 GCA_037957365.1 Torreya grandis | reverse complement strand
ACTCATGTACAATAAGGGAGGTAGGGCATAATCAAGATTAATAAATGGATAGGCTGTTTAGGTAGGGCATGTTTAAGATCAATATATGGCTCATAAATTCAACCAGGTAGGTTACACTCATGTAGGTAAAGTAGGTAGGTCATACCTAAGTGGTTAAATTAAGTAGTTCATTATCAATAATATAAATCTACTACATACGTAACATGTTTCCAAAATTCATTTATCATTCCATCTCTTGAGAAGCAAGTTTCCCTTTCCAACAACATAATATAAGTAGGTAGGTTTTATAATGCTTTTGGATTAATAAGAGAAAAATATAAGCAATCAAATATGTATTAAATGAATTATTATATATTTACACACACACGTGCACACACGCACAAACGCACACGCACACACACACACACACACACACACACACACACACACACACACACACACACACACACACACACACACACACACACACACACACACACACAAATTTATAGATAATAATAAATATTTTATTAATTTAGAATGTGTAAATAAATAGAACTACAAAGTGTCTAAGGGATAAAAGAGATAACACATCATGTTGGATGCTTTATTCTAGATTATGACAATGATCAAGAATTATCATAGGATTTTAACATAGATCTATGTTCCATTCATTGATAAATCTGACTGTGTTTGACCACTAGACACATGTGGTGATGTTATAAACTTGCATCTATGATAGTGTCCCAAGGTTTATGTTAGTATATAGACCATAATATAGTTTTATTTTTTAATACATCAATTGGGGTTTTAGGGTTTTGTGTCTCCTTATTCTTGATGTATTTATATTGTTTAAACATTTTGTTTCTCTCATTTTATTGATAAAAACCCTAGGCCCACTTTTAATGATTCCATAGAAAAAATGGGTTAGTGGGAACATGGTATCAAGGTTACCTAATTACCTTGCTATCAAAGGGAACTTCGTACATAACCAATACTCTAGAATATGGATTTAAACTCCTGATGTCTCCTCCTATGTGTTGGCTTGTAGGTGAATTATAAATGTGTGTATACCAATTAAAATAATGACCTAGCCTGTAACTTGGTAAATCGGGTTATTGTGATACTCCTTTAGTACTTCAAACTTGTATTTGTGTAGTACCTATGATTGGTTTGGAAATATGAATAAATATAGAAGTTTTAATAAATTTAATGTTCTTTGAATGATCTTTGGTCTTTTTAATTTAGGTAGATAGGTGAAGAATTAATGAGGGTTTATATTATATTTATATCAATCACTTTGGATTAATAACTCATAATAAAACACTTAGGTGAACCAATAGGATACATTTAATTTTAAAATTGGATGGATTTAGGGTGATAAACACTTATGTTGGGCCAAGATAGAAAATTTATGATATTTTATATCATGGGCATTAGTATATATGGATTATCAAAACAAGAATATGATCAAAACTTGTAGAGGTGTAAGATAAGTATATTTTAAGCATTCTAGGCAAGATGGAATTTTTGTGTGATCAATATCAGACTATTCTAACTAAGAGATATGCTAAGAGGCACAAGATAGAGAATGTATGATTATTTTAAAAGCATGTAAATTATATAATAAATAAGAACATCAAATGTCTATGTTTGTCAAGTGTAAAAGAATAAGGTGTTAAATCATTAAAAAAATATCATTTACATTTTCCCCCTTAAGTCTAGTAAGGAAAGTATTAGTTTAAAGGAAATGAGTAACTACCTAGGTGTGTATTCATAGAATGTCTATTATTGATTTTAATTTGAGTCCATTGTTGGTGCCTAATCCAAAACCAAGAGTAGGTCATAGTGTAAAATCAATGTATATAATTTGGGTTAAAAAATACTTGAAATTGATTTTAATTGAAATATCAAGGATTATGAGTACACTTATGTGTTGATGTATCTGCCTTACCTATTGGCAAGTTATTTTGATAAATTTATATCATTTTATGTATTTTTAACTGATATTAGGACAACTAGAAATAAATCTTTAAAGTTCACATTTTTAAGGAGATATATATAAAGATAAAGATATTGGAAGGCACATGCCCGCAAACTTGGAGAAAAAGTGAGTTTCCTCATGGCTATTGACATTATCTCAACCACGCAACCCAATGAAACTTATAAATTGGTGAGGATGGATGTTCAATTTCAACCTAAAAATTTCTATGGATTGAGTGATTTGATCACCTCAACCCTACAAGAAGGTTAACCAACTACTATAAAATATTGGCTCAATATGGTCCATAAAAATCTATTGGGTATCTATATATGAAATGCTTTTGGAATCTAAAAGTGATTCAAAATTTGAAATATTAATCACATGTTGTATAGTATGTACATCTTAGATATGTCTCATGTTTAAACTATGTATAACAATGATACAAATGTATATAACTCTACCACAATGATGAATTTGAAACATATAAATTTATGCTTTGGCCAATTTGGATAACTCAGGAGGACATGATTACAATGTATTCCCCCACTATATTTTGATAAATTTAAAAAATTATATAAGTACCAATGTAGAGAACGTGCTTCCAAAACATACCCCACATTAATTGAACATGTTGAATACTAAACAAGTGTCAAAAACATGCTTCTAAAGCATGCCTTCACTGAATTTATGAATTGATATAAGTACTATATACTGAATAAATGTGGAGAACATGATTCCAAATCATTCCTCCACTAAATATAAAAATTGTGAATGTGTGGAATCCATGTCCATATGACATTCCCCCATTAAATTTGGGAACTATTATAAGTACCATATAGTGAATGTGTGTCCAGACAAGGATTCCAAAGTATACCACAACTGAATATGATAACTATGCCAAGAGTGTAAAAGATGATTTATAAGAGTTCCCCCACTAATATTCCTACCTTTTTAGGTGAGGTAAATATAGGATCTAATAGTTATATCACCTCAAAATGGTAAGACAACTATAAAATCTATGAATCTAACCATGCAACATATAGAAGGAACATGTATAGTTAGAAATATAATTGAAGTGCATAGAACCAATGTGATCACATATAATACTAAGATTCATGATAAATATCATGGAAAAATATAGATATTAATAATACAATATCAACAGTCAAATAATTACTCACACAATAGCACTCAAAATTAAGTAAATAAATAAAGGTCCATGGAGACTATAAACATGGGGCATGTTCAAATGTCACACAATCAAAATGAATTAACTTAATGAAATTCCCATGAAATAAATAATGACATAATGAAATATCCATATGATAGACAATGACATTGTGAAAATGTCTAATAAATCTTACATAGGCATGGGGACCTTATGCAAAGGATCATATTCAAACATTTTAACAAGTAAGACATGACACTCAAGGAAGGACATAAAGGAAATCATAAGAATACAAAATAATCATGTCAAAGTGGCCCATGGTGCTAATATTTTAGAAAATTATGTCAAGTATATAACATATTAAGTACCTTTCATAATATATAATCATGGATAATAGGCATGTGTAAGTACATATGTAAATTCAAACATGATAGTATAGATTGATTATCAAATCATTCAACCTATGAGTATCAAGATTGAAAAATGGATTCCCTTAATGTCCATATGAAATGATTAAAGGGTAATCCCAATATCTAAAATATAAGTGTACCATGTATCTATGTAAGTCTATATCACACCCAATGTAACAATGTGACAAATATGTGTATGTAGAAGTAAAAACGTATGTTTTCCATCAATATGGAAGTAAAATATGGATACCAACAAGCCAAGATAACATGAAAATTATAAAAATGTTTTTGGAGTTTTGTATTTTTGAATGCCTTTGATTTTTTTTTCCATTTTTGTAATTTTTGGAGAGACTAATATATGGACCTACCTAATGGCTTATCATATGTATCTCCCCCATTCAGTGCCTTAAAATCCTAAGTTTGATATTTTACATTATTTTCATTATCATTAGATAGTTTTAAAAAGTACATAGCATGTTCTTCCTCACATTTTGCATGTGTAGCAGAAGAGTAAATGTTAACATTTAGAACATGGATTAATTTTCCTTCATGAGAAAAGGAGATTCCTTATATTTTTTGGTTAATTATTTCTTCTATTTGGTATAGGCAAAGAGTTCCAAGTGTAAATGTATATTGATATGTTGTAGGCATAACCCAAACCCATGTTTGAATTAAATTAGGGCCACAAATAATTGATATTTTTATCTTTCCTAATGAATCTTTAAAGCCTTCCTTGTTTTTTTAATTTGTTATATCAAAGCTCATTTATTGTAAACATAGAAGTAGTTTTAGTTTGTGTAAGATTAATATGGTTATGTTGAAAATAATCACTGCCTATTCATAAGGTAATTGTTAAATCTTGTTGGCATGGATTTTTTTGTGTTTGATTCTTACATGAGATGTGGACCTTGGAATGGCCCCATGTTTAGCAACATTTTTGAGCTAGTCATATAAATAATATGAATGCCACATTTTTTTGATAAGATTCCTTAGGTAAGATATCTCCATAATTTACATGATCGATAAAGATTTTTTATTTGGAAGGAGATTTGTTAAATTTTTTTAATGAGTAATTATGAAAGAGACATATCTATGCACATCATTATGTAAATGGGTAAATAATTCATAGTTTGTATGAACTATCCTTTCATTTAATGTGTAAATAAAGTCTCTACTAAAGATAAATTATAATTCCCACTCTAAGGGTCTAAATTATAGTTCATATGATGTGATTTTGAATAAAATAGTATAATCTTGAAGGAGCTCATCATTCATCATGGTGTTTTAAATTGAGAAAATGTTCTAATGTAATTTTTTAAACCTTGTGAATATTAAAATTAATGAATAATTCATCTTAAAATTGGAATAAAATTCATAAATAACCCTTTGGTAAACTATATAACCATATTTTAGCCTCATCATAAATATCATATGGAAATGTTTTAGTAATATTTTCTCATCTTGTGCCCATTGACCAAAATAATGTACATAGATAATCATGTGGTTGAATGGGTCCTTGTTTGTCAAAAAGAGAGTTAGATTTGGTAATTAAAAATCTTGTGGGTAAGGATATTCAAGTGTACATTGTGCAAGAGGTTGATTATTGAATGAGGTAACATGTGCATAATCATTATGGAAAGCCATTTGAATTTATAGTATAAAAACTTGATTTTTAAGGTCACCAATAATGGTCATCATAAACATTAGATATTATATGGGGATAGAGGTATGTGTCATAGGTGTTATAAAAGCTTATAACCCACCAATTTTTTTGAATCTAGGCATATGGGTATTAGTATACTTATGTATAACAAGTACAAATTTATTATCACTAAATTTAGTATATTTTGTTAATGGTAAGAGATCATTCAATTTTGGTACATTTGGTAAATAATTTTAATATATTATACCATTCTAATAATTTCTTTAATTTTAATTTGTTAAGGGTATAATAATTTTAGCTTTGTAAATGGTTGGTAAAAAAACTTTTTTTATATGTATTTTGTTTTAAATGAAGGTAGGAAAACACCATCACCCTTTAATAAAGGGACATTTTTTTAAAATGTAGTAATGTTGGGGGGGTAGGTTAATGAATTTATTTTTAGACATTTCCCCCTTATGAGTTAGTTGCACATCATCCATAACCTCCTGAGTATTTGTTGATAACTTTTCCTATCAAATTATGGAGCCTTCTGGTCATATTTACATACTTTTTTGGTAAAATATACATGCTTTATTCATTGGAGAGTCATGGATCTATTTGAAAAGCCAAAACCTTGTCTATTTTTATTATTATTTTGGAGAGACATAGGGTGGGTTATACCTTGCTCATATTTTCACAATCCTTGGCCTTGGTATCCATACTTTTTAAACTATCGAGTACCAAACTCATATAATGGTTGGATAGAAAGCATGGTAGATTTTTTAGATCCTCCATAAGATGGATTGATTTATATATTGGAATAATGGGAGTATATACCTGATTAGAGGGATAATATCTACTACCATTTAATGATTTTATCTTACATACATTAACACTTGGGTGAAGGTAACTATACTCAAATTTGATTCCTTTCTTTAGGGAAAATTGGATGGTTTCATAATCATAGTCATCAAAGTATTATATATTATACATGATAATAGATATGAAGTATGTAAATAATTTTACAAAGTAAGTAATAATAATCCCAAAGGGTATGCTTAGGGGTTTGATTTTCAAATTTTAGGTTCACGTAATGTTTTAATGTTTTTGGGTTCATAATATAAATATACAAGTAATTAAAGTTTTTTTTGAAAGGAATCACAATATTCATATTTGGACTAAAGTAAAATCAATAATATATATTTTCCTAATTTATCATGTGAAAATAAATACAATATGGACAAAGTGGCTAAGGGATAAAATAGAGAGTATATCTTATTTGATGTTATATTATAGAGTATGACAATTATCATGAATCATCATAGGATTATAATAGAGATCTATGTTCTATTCCCTTTGAGTTGTGATTGCATTTGACCATAGGACATTTTCATCTAAGTTAGACACGTAAATCACCAATAGTGTCCCAAGCTTGATGGTACTATCTAGACCATAATACAGCTCCATTTTGAAATCCATGAGTTGGATTTATCATTTTTTTTCAATTCACCTAATTTATTTAGATTTTTTGCATAGGATTCCCTTTGAGTTTATTGATCAAAACCCTAGGTTCACTCTTAAATGATGGTATGGGGAAAATGGGTCAATGTCCACATGGTACCAAGCATAAACTAATCACCCCACTATCAAAGGGTACTACCTACATAACCAATAATCCAAAATAGGGCCTCAAAGTCATATAGTTCTCCACTATGTGTTTTTTCACATGTGAATCATAAAATTTATGTAAAGTATGTAAAATAGTCATTTATCTTGTAATTTGTAAAATGGGACTCTTAGGCTTCTCCTTTAATAATTCAAACCTGTAGATGTGAGTTCCCTATGATTGGTTTGGACATAGGAATAAATAGGGAAGATTCAATAAATTGAATACTATTTGAATGATTTTTGGTCTTTTTTCTAAGGTTAACTAGGTGAGGAATGAATGAGGGTTTATATTGTATTTATAACAATCCCTTTAGAGTAATAACTTTCATTATATCACCTAGGATGACCATTATGATACATTCCTTTTTCAAATTACATGACTTTAGGGTATTTGACACTTGCATCAAGCTAGGATAGTAATGTTGAGATTACTGTCTAACCTAAATGTTATTATTAATGGATTTCCAAAATAGGTATAGGATCAGAACATGAAGATGCGAAAGATAATTATATTTTAAGCATTTTGAGTAAGGAGGAATTTGTGTCATCAATATAATATTATTTGGACTAATATATAGGATAAGGGGAACAAGATAGAGTATATGTGAGGCTTTAAGAATCAAGGAGAGTGTATAACCAAGAGGAATAACAAAGGGTTGAGTTTTTTAAGTGTACAAGAGTGAGATTTTAATTCCCTACCGTGATTCAGTAGTGCCTTTTAGTTAGCACAATGTTGTTTTCATTTCATTATGTTATGTGGTAACCTTATACGGGTAGTGTGGATAAACTTCACATGGGAAGTATTGGATTTGTCCAATTATGTTGCCTAAGACACTGTCAAATTCATGATAACTCACTTGTGACTTTGAGCAGTTTGTTCTTGAGTTGAATAGTGATTTGTTTGTTCAGTATGGTTAGCTCAATGATTCATCTCTCCAGATGAATTGGCATTTTCTAGGTGTATTTGGTCTTAGTATATGATTTTACATTCCATTATTAGTTTATCAAAATTTATATGTTTTGGTGACTAACCTCATATTATGGAGTTGTTGAAAAATGTATATCTCAGTAGTTGTTTCGGAAGACATGTTAGTCTTCTGAGTTACTCGACTAGAGTATCGAGTCTCTCAAATATTTCCCATTCGGACACTGAGGTTGTAGTCAGTCATTGTGGTCACAATTAAGATGTCTTTGTGTCCATGTTGGTTATATTCTACTTATCTTGCCAATTAATTTTTTGTACTATGTAATCTTGTATAGATATGTATCGGGTTTGTTCTAGTCATATTTTAGTTAGGAATAAATTTTATGCATGTATAATTAATATAGCTTACTTATATTTGACTATGTTATTTATATTTTCTCATTTCATTCATAAGTATGTATTCGTTTAAATATAAATATAATTATTTTTATATGATTTTGGTAAAATAGATAATAAGTGAAATTGAATTTGATTAGTGGAAGCTTCTTTTATCATTTGAGGAAATATTTTTTAAATAATAATAATAATAACAATAAAAATAACAATAAAAATAAATAATAATAATAATAATAATAATAATAATAACAACAACAACAACAACAACAACAATAATAACAACAACAATAACAATAACAATAACAATAACAATAACAATAACAATAACAATAACAATAACAATAATTAGTCTTCCATTTTGGCTTGGGTCACGTTAGAGGTAAATAAGTTGAGTTGGAGACAATGGACTAAGCACTTGCTTTTGTTTATTGTCAATTTGAACCTTTGTCAAAACCAACTCACTAAATGTTGTGCCACATTCTTGGGAATATTAAGTGGATGACAACCCACATGGGTGTTGGATGCCCAAGTTAGTGGTGGTGAACTTACATCATGCTAAATTTAATGGCAAGACATCTTTCCATGTGAGGGGACAAGTGTGGCACCATGTGCATTAAAACATGAATTTTAAAATGTTCTATATTCTTGAATTTAAAACAATCTCAAAATTAATTTGACCCAAATTTAGTCATTTCAATTCATGGAGAATTGTCTAAGGGAGAAGGAAAAAGAATAATAAATAAGAATAAGGATAAATGAGGAGGAAGGATAACTTGGGAGAGCTTGGAGGAGGCAAGGAACATCCATGGACATATACGCATGGGAATACTCTCTTCCAAATCCTATTATCTTTCCCATTAAATAAACAAATCTGTTATGAATTGGTGTAGTTTTAATTATGAATTTAGTTGTTTGGTTGATTTCTTGATTGAAGGAAGTTAGAGGTCAATTGAAAAATTTATGGTTTATAAATCTAAATTTATGGGTGTAAATTTTGTATTGAGTTAAAAAAAATGTAGATTAGTTTTTATATCTATTTAACATAAAAAGGATTTTGTTAAATTGATTTTGTTTGTAAATATTTTATATATGAGCTGTTTTTATGAGTGTGGTATGTATGTATACATACATACATACATAAATACATACATACATACACACACACACACACACACATGCATACATACATACATAGACACACACAGAAAATATGCATATATATGTATAGACTACATATAAATATACATATAGAGAATCTATATATGTTATTTTGAAATTTATTTGTTAAAGGAAGTTGTAGAAGAAGATTACATTTTCTAGGTCATAATTATGCTCAAGTTAGTTACTAAAGAGACTTATTTTTCTTAAAAGACATCTAAATTTATAAAAACATAAACTTGTAATGGATTATTTCCAGATTTATATTACATGAGAGCCATTTTTTTCATCTAGGGTCATTTCCTATTTTTGGTGAATCATTTTATTAGCTTGTTTACTCTATTTTTCTATGTAAATCAGCTTAAAAAAACTAAAAAATGGGCTCAAAAAAATACCTAGGATGATAATTTAGTGAAAATATAATTTAAGCATTCTATCCTATCATTTTGAAGTATAAAATAATATTAATTATCACTATAATTTTAATGTATGCCATTAATTAGACCCATTTCAGAAGACATAGAAATTATGTAATGTCTAGTTATTTACAGTCAATAAAGTTTCTTAGGATCCAACATATTAAACATAACTAAAATTATAATTTTTTATATCTGAATGTTTTTCATGAATTACATGAGTTTAATTTCACACCTAAAAATTTTAAAATCCAAAGTAAGGTTGTTTACTATTTTTAGTAACACAATTCCCAACCCATATTGTCTAAAAAATTTTGGGTATTGTTTTAAGCATATGTTGGTGAAATTTATTATAATAGATTTCTTTCTGATATATAAATACTAACTTGATGAATATAAATATATATATTTATATTAAATTTATTCATGTTCCCACACACACACACACACGCACACACACACGCACGCACACGCACACGCACACGCACACGCGCATGCACGCACGCGTGCGCCCGCACGCACGCACGCACGCGCGCGCGCGCGCGCACACACACACACACACACACACACACACACACACACACACACACACACACACACACACACACACACACACACACACACACACACACACACACACACACACACACACACACACACACACACATTTGTATATGAATGTATACACTCATATGCAATAATTTAAAATTAGATTATCATAATATCTCATTTATATGGTTTTATTTGTAGTATAAATATTTTATTTTAAGGTTTTAACATTTAAAATTGTAGATATTAGATAGTGAAAATAATAAATAAAAATTCTTTCTTCCTTTAACTGAAGACGTAATAGTGGGCTTATATTGATATTTTACTGAGTATCATAACATGAAAATAGATTCTAGTGGAGAAATATTTTTCTAGGAAAAACACCTCCACATTATCATAATTAATGGTGTTAAATAAATGATTAATTGTTGTGGTGTATAAGTGGAATGTGTCCTTATAATGGTGTTTAATACTGATATGAGTTAGGAAGATTCAATATACTCTCTAACATGTTTTAAGAGGTTTATCTATGAATGATTTTAATTATTGACAATGTGGTTATATGACATTTTTGAATGGGATATAAATTTGAAATGAATTTTCTTCTTAGAGGTTTATTCCTTATTGATAACACACCAAACAGATGCTTCGGATTATAATGTTTTTTTTAGACTTGTAGAATTCTAAGTATTATTTACTTTGATGATAACTATTATATTTTCAAATTATATTAGTATGATATTATTTTAAGTGAACAAATGTGTAGTTATTAGACGAAAATTTGGAAACTAATAGGTTGTTTATAGTTTTGGCATTAATTGGATATTGCCTTCTTATTGGGTTGCATATAGAATAGTCATAGAAATGATGTGTCAAATTATTCAGTTATTTAGTTAACTTGTACTTTAATATTTTATTAATTTATAAAATAATAGTATTTAGGATGGAGGAGTCACTTTCTCAACATAAATATGACCCATTGTTGTCTATGTTACATTGCAGGTCGAGGAATTCCAGTTCTTTAGATTGCAAAGATAGTTGTAGTGTTAGTTAAATAAAATTATGTTGTAAATTAAGTTTTATTATAATACTCCTATCCAAATATTATAAAGAAACTTGTTATAATCTAGGATGGATAAAGTTTTAAGATTTGATCATACTCAATATAACTCCTTTTAGTATTGTTGAGTTTGCAAGTAATTGTCAATGTTGATTAATTATTTTCCAAACTTACAATACTTACATTTTGAGATTGATATAAAAGTTGTTCTTATTGTATTACACGAAGTGGGACCTTAGTTTAGTATAAATTTCAGGTTTGATTGGCCTAGTGATTATTTAAAACAAAGTATTGATATACTAGTGGGTCTTGTAACTTGGTTAACATTTTAATGATGTTGGCAAACCAATATTAATATTAAGCCAAGTTAATTTCCTTCTAATTCACAGTAATGGAAATAAGAGATTGTTGTGATTATAAAAGTGTAAAATTATTAGGATCCATCTTGTGGAAATTTAACATACTTAAAAATCAAAATTTAGTATTATAAATGTGTAATTTTCACTTGTTTATGTTTAATTAATTCATTCCAGAATCTAATTAATAAAAATAGTAAAACTTACCTAAAACTGAAATGAAACCTAGAGACTAATTATAAATGATTATGAGAATTATTATATGAAGCCAAAAAAATTTAATCCCTTTTGGAGCCTTAATGACTATGTATTTTTTAAAGGTTGCGTAGAAATTTTTGTTGGTTCTGGATTTGGCCTACAGAGTCACTCCATAATGTATGACAAATAAATTTTACATTTTTGAATTTATGTAAATTTATGGTTGTATCTTCTTGATTTGAGTTTCATTTCATCATAGGAACCTTATATCTGACTTATCTAATTTTTTGTTATTTTTAGTAGGTTCTTCTTGTACCTTGGTTATCATTGTTTTTTTATAATGACATAATTTATCATCAAGCACTAATTGGTTTGGTTTTATTTTTCCTCAATTTGTTCAAAATGGATCTAAAATAATACTTTAGTTGTGATGAATTTTATACAAATAATTGGTATGTCTCTTTATAAATGTGCAAATACTTTTATGGTAATTTATTTTAGTGTCTTTTTGTATTGTATTTATCCTTATTAAACCTTAGTAGCCTTAACATTATTTTAATCTTTTTAACTACAACATTGACATAGATTGTTTATTTGTTCATATTTAATATTACACTATTGATTTTGATTTATATCACTATTAGGATGAGTTCCTTCTCTAATTATGAATTTTTACATCTTAGAGTTCTTTTTCGCTTGGGCTATAACTATAAAGTGATATTCAGTTTATGTATTTTCTTGAGTTGTATTCTCTATTTTTATTATTGCATCTGTATGCATAGGTGGTAGTGTTATTTAAAGTGTTATAAAAAATGTGTGGTTTATGTTTTTCTGAGATGTAAATTTTAGGCATGACATTATAGTATCAGATTCTAGGTTCAACACTGAAAGCTCTAAGAAATTGCATTAGGTGTTTTCTAATGAAGTTGTGAAACTTATCATTATGATATTTATACTTGTTTGAACTCACATTTAAATGATATCATAATATAAACTGTTGACAATGTTGTAGGAGTTTGGGGTAAAGTTTTTATGAGTTTTAGATTTGATGATTTCTTTGACATGTTTATACTTCAAGATATCATTTTATATGATATCTACTATGTGATATCTTTACTTATAGATAATTATATATTAATATTGATATACTATTATAAGGATAACTAAATATTATCTCTTGGTAATATGACGAGTATAATTATAATTAAAAATCCTATGGAATGCATATTAGTAACCATTATTTTTATTTAACAAAAACTATGTTTCAAACCTTCCAAGGTTATTTATGATTTGTATGCATGTGTCAAGTGGAGTTTGTGATGAATAAAAATAACCTAGTTATCATACCAAATGTTTCATATTCGACGTTACTTGACATATTTATTGCTTTGGGTAGTGTCAAATAAGAACAAATGGACTTAACAAAATTTTAAAAATTATTAAAAGATGATAATAATTGAATTAAATAATGAACTACTAACCTACTTTTGTTAGTGTCTACTTCATGAGGGTTCAGATATTATGAAAAATTACCTTAGTTATATAGCCTCAGCGATCCTAGAGATAACATGTGTATTAATAGGAAGTGAAATAAGAATAAGGATATAGTAAATAGGTTATTTTAGTATTTTTTAACAATAGGGAACAAGTTATGTCCTTGATTGGTCAGATATGGTTAGAAAAATTCTTGATACTTCTTGTTCAGTACACTTGCAATGAATTCCATTATTATTGGTATCCACATTTGTGATTGGGATAAATGATACTACATGCTATTGTGGGGCACTATGATGATATTCATAGACAGTTCCAAGTATTATTTACTTGAAATTATAGTTACTATGATATATAGACATTATTAATGTCATCAACGATGACATTAGGACATCATGTGAATTGATGGGATTATTTTATATATGTTTTGGGAGGTATATGGAAGATGTGTTTACTATTTTATTTGATTAAAGTATAGGGTTAAATAATAATATTGTGTCCTACCCTTTGGTACAAAGGGTATAACAAAAAATGAAAATGTGAACATTTCTCAATTTGTTCAGACAATAGTGATTTAACTATATAAAATGTGAAAATGGCATAAACTAATGAAATGTTGCATTTGAAGTGTAGATTACATTTATTATTATTTTGAAAAAACAAAAAAACAAAAAATAGATTTTTAATACGTAAATACAAAGTGTGTATGCTTTGTGTACAAATAGAGTTTGAGTACTTGATTTCTCCTCATAATTTTCTAAAAACATAATATCTTCTCAAGATTTCTTGCAAAAAGGTCTTAGAAACATGGACATAGTGTAAAATTATTTTATTATAATTTTTTGATAAAAAAATATTTTTTAATAATTTTTTAATGATCAAGGGAATATCAATGCTTATGAATTATCATGATAATTTTATATATTTATATGTCAAAATGGACTATCGTTTTCTCCATTGGAACAAGGAAATTGAAGTCGAGTGTAGTATTTTTTGGCCATAGTCTCCTATTTTTCCTAATGCCTTAAACATATGGTACTTCATTTTATAAATAAGTATATTTTACTAGATAAATGAAAATAAATATTAATTATTATTAAAATTAAGAAAAAATCATATTATTAGAAAGATCATAAAAAGACTTATTTATATGTAGAGTCACATGTTTTTATTTTATTTTTTATCCTAAAACATGCGCATAGAAAGTGACAGTTTTAGGCCAATCATAACTTTCCATTTGAATGGGTAAGGATTTGATGCCACATGGGGTGAAAATAAAGGGGGTTTGAAATAAGTAGGTTAGAACAAAGGGGGTTAATTTCAACCCCCTTTGTTCTAACTGCCTTCATTCTAACCACCTCAAAATAAATCATTTTGTTGGCCACATTATTTAAATTAATTAAATGTATAAATTATATATTTGAAACCCTTTGTTCAAACCCCATTTGTTTGAACCCACTTCATTGTAACCCCCTTTATTCCAATCCATTTTAAAAAGTCCACATGGGGGTTGGAATGAATGGGTTTAAAACAAAGGGGGTTTGTTTGAACCCCATTTTTTTTAATATATGAATGGACTTTCCCTCCAAGTGGGACTAATTTATGTGATTTAACCCTATAAAAAAATTATGTTTGTTATTATTTGACCCTATCCCTTAACTCGCTTATGTGGGGGATGATTGAGATGCCTCAAACCTTTGGGAAGTAATTGGGATGCCTCATACCTCTGGGAGGTAATCAGGATGCCTTATACTTCATGGAGGTATCGTGATGGCTCACACCTCTAGGAGTTGAGATTTAGATGTTTTCCTTATCCCCTTGGGTGAATTGTAGTGCTTTGTAGAAGTCACTGAACTTAATGTGATCTATTATTCGTACATGTTTTTCTAAAATTATTTTAGCTGAATGCACTTTACTTTGAGATGAATTGAAAACCAAAATTTTAGTTTATTATTTTTGAATATTTTAATCATTTGGCCAACTATGGAATTTTTTATTGAAACAAATAGTTTGGATTGTTGATGAAAATATTTTGACCACTTGATATCATTTTTATTGGTTTATGTTTATACATGATCGACTGATTGTATTATTATTTATTTTAGTGATTGTTGTGTTAGTTTCCCATGTAAACATATGTGCATAACTATTATCTTGATTGCATGGTATGGGGGAAAATAAGTAGCTTAGAATATAGATAGTATGATTGTGATGAGTAACCTACCACATAGGTTAAAATACCATCCTTTCTACTCCACCAGACATGGTGGTTTGGATGCCCAAGTTAGTGGTGTAAAACTTACACAATGACAAAATTAATGGCAAGGCATATTTCCATATGAGGTGACAAGTGTGCCACCATGTGAATTAAAAAAAATGATTTTTAAAATGTAATCTAATATTTCATTTTAAACATAGTTAAAAGGAATTTGACCTAAATTTTGTCATTTTGATTCATGGAGAATTGCCTAAGGTAGAAGGAGAATGAAGGAGAAGGAAGAAGGATATATTGGGAGAGCTTGAAGGAGCCAAGGAGAATCCATGGAGATATAGGCATGGGAATACTCTCTCTTAATTTCTATTATCTTTCCCATAAAATAAATAAATATGTCTTGTATTGATGTAGTTTTGATTATTAATTTAGTTGTTTGGTTGATTTTTTGAATGAATTGATTTAGATGTCAATTGGAAAAATTATGATGTATATATCTATGTTTATGGGTTTAAATTTATTATTGAGTTAAAAAAAAGGTAAATTAGTTTTTATATCTATTGAACATCAAAAGGATTATGTTATATTGATTTTGTTTGTAAATACTATATGTATGAACTCGTTTTATGAGTATTATAGTATGTATGTATGTATGTAAGAATAAATACACACACACAAAATAAACATATTAATATACATATGCATATCGATACATATACATATACATATATATAAAGTTAAAGGAAGTTGTAGAAGAAACCTACATTTTTTGGGTCATACTTGTCTACAAGTTAGTTACTAAAGAGAATTGTTTTTCTTAGCAGACATCTAAATTTATCAGAACAAAAACTTGTAATGGATTATTTAAAGATTTATATTATAGGAGAGACATTTTTTCTATTCATTTAGGGTCATCTCCTATTTTGAGTGAATCATTTTCTTAGCTCGTTTACTCTAATTTTCTATGCAAATCAGCTTAAAAAATCTAAAAGATGGGTTAAAAAAATAACTAGGATGAAAATTTAGTGAAAATATAATTTTAAACATTATAAATTATCATTTTGGAGTGTATAATAACAATAATTATCACTATAATGTTATTTTATGTCACTTGGTAGACCAATTCCTGAAGACACTTACAAAAATTTTGTAGTGTCTAGTTATTTGTAGTCAGTGAAATTCCTTAGGATCTGACATCTTAAACAACTAAAATTATATATTATCATAAATAAATGTTGTATATGAATTACACAAGGTTAATTTAACACTTAGAAATTTGAAACATCTAAACAAGGTTGTTTACTATTTTTAGTAACCCAATTGGAAACCTAGATTGTTTAGAAATTTATGGGTAGTGTTTTAACCATATGTTGGTGTAATTTATTATAGTAGACTTATTTATGATACATAAATAATAAAATGATGAATATAAATATATAATGTTTTTTTAAACACACACACACACACACAAAAGTAGTATTATAAAAGGATATTTGTATGCAATTATGTGTGTGCGCGCGCGCGCACACGCACGCACGCACACACACACACACACACACACACACACACACACACACACACACACACACACACACACACACACACACACACACACACACACACACACACACACACACACACACACACACACACACACACACACACATTTTTAGATGAATCTATACACTCATATATAATAATGTAAAATTATATTATCATAATAGGTATTTTAGATGATTTTTTTAGTAGTGTAGAGATTTTATGTCAAGGTTTTAACATTTAAAAATGTAGATGTGGGACCATGAAAATGAAAACTAAATTTTGTTTCTTCTTCTAATTGAAGACATGATAGTGGGAGTACATTGATGTTTTTTTTAGTATCACAACATATGAATAGATTATAATGGAGGACTATTTATTTTATGAAAAACACCTTCATATAAGTGAAAAAATTTTAATGTAATGATTTTAATACTGATATGAGTTAGGAAGACATGGTAAACACTCTGACATGTTTTATTAGGTTTATCTATGAATGCTTTTGATAATTGACAATGTGGTTCTATGACATTTGCATAGTGGAATACAAATTTTAAATTATGTTTCCTCTTAGAGGTCTATTAATTATAGATAACACATTTAGATGGTTGCTTATGATTATAATGTTTTTTTCAGACTCATAGAATTCCTAGTATTGTATACTTTGATGAAAACTGTAAGATTTGAAAATTGTATTAGTATGAAGTTATAATAAATGAATAAAAGTGTATTTATTTAATGGAAATTTTGAAATTGATAAGCTATGTATATTGTTGGCATTAAGTGTATATTGCCTTCTTGTTGGCTTGCATATAAAATAGTCACATAAATGTTGTGTCAAATTGTTTAGTTCTTTATTTAATCTATATATTTGATTTTTTTATTATTTTCCAAAATAGTAGTATTTAAGAGGGAGGATTCACTTGCTTAGTGTAAAGTTGACCCATTGTTTTTTATGTTATAGTACAGGTTGAGGAGTTTTAGTTCTTTATATTTCAAAGATAATTGCAGTGTTAAATAGAATTGTGTGATAAATTGAGTTGTATTTTAATATTGATATCCAAATATTATGAGGAAACTTATTATAATCTAGGATTGATAAATTTTTAAGATTTGAGAATACTCAAAATAACTTCTTTTATTAATTTTTGAGTTCACAATTAATTGTGAATGTTGATTTATTATTTTCCTCGCTTATAATACTTGCATTTTGAGATCAATATAAAATTGGTGTTTATTATATTACATCAATTAGGACCATAGTTTAGTATACATACTAGGTTTGATTATCTTATTAATTATTTAAACAAAAAACTATTGATATACTAATGGATCTTGTAACTTTGGAAATAGCCTAGAGTTAACATTTTAATGACTTTTGAAAACCGATATTAAAATGAATCTAAGTATATTTTCTTCTAATTCATAGTAATGGAAATAGGATAATGTTGTGCTTATAAATATTAAAAGTAATGAAAAGCTATTAGGATCCATCTTATGTAAATTAAAAAAAAATAAAAATCAAAATTTAGTAATGTAAATGTGTTATTTTCACTTGTTTAAACTTAATAAATTCATCCCATAATATACTTAATAAAAATAATAAACCTTACCTAAAACTGAAATGAAACCTTGACTCCAATTCTCACTAATTACGATAATTTTTATGTGAAGCCAAAATTTTTTAATCCCTTTCAATGCCTTAATGGTGATGCATTTTTGAAAGGCTATTGCATATAAATTTTTGTTGGTTCTGGTTTTAGCCTATGGAGTCACTCTAGAATAGATGCCAAATAAATCAAATAATTTTGAGTTTATGGAACTGATGGTTGTATCCTCTTAACTTAAGTTTCATTTCATTATAGAAACCTTCACATTTGATTTATCTCATCAATTGGTATTTTTGGTAGGTTCTTCTTGTACCCTAGTTCTCATTATTTTTCTAGTAATGATAGAATTTATCAAGTGCTAATTGGTTTGGTATTCTTTTTCCTCATTTTTTTACCCTGGATCTAAAACAATACTTCAATTGTGATGCATTTATTACACATATTTTGTATTTTAATTTACAAATGTGTAATTATTTGTCTGGATATTTATCTTAGTGTTGTTTTGTATCTTATTTATCCTTGTTGAACCTTAATAACCTTAAAAGTATATTTGTCTATTTAATTGTAGCATTAACTTAGTTTGTTTTTGTGTTCATGTTTATTCATACACTAATAATAATGATTGATGCCAGTGTTAGGATGATTTCCTTGCCTAATTTTTAGGTTGTACATCTTAGAGTTCTTATCCACTTGGGTTATGACTATGAAGTGATGTTGAGTTTATGTGTTTTCTTGAGTTGTATTTTTTGTTCTTATTATTGCCTCTGTATACATAGGTGGTAGTGTGTTATAAAAAAACAATACTTCAATTGTGATGTATTTAGTACACATAATCTATATTTTAATTTATAAATGTGTAATTATTTGTTTGGATATTTTTTTTAGTGTTGTTTTGTAGCCTATTTATCCTTATTTAACTTTAGTAGCCTTAAAAGTATATTTGTCTATTTAATTATAGTGTTGAATCAATTTGTTTATGTGTTCATGTTTATTTGTACACTATCACTTGTGATTGATACCAATGTTAGGATGGTTTCCTTCCCTAATTTTGAAGTTTTACATCTTATTTTTATTATCCACATGGGTTATGACTATGAAGTGATGTTGAGTTTATGTCTTTACTTGAGTTGTATTCTCTATTGTTATTATTTCCTCTATATGCATAGGTGGTAGTGTGTTATTAAGAGTGTTATAAAAAAAATTATGTGGTTTTTATTTTTCTAATATTTAAATTTAAATAATAATAATAGATATACTAAAAAATCAAAAAATATCATCAAAATTAAGGCATAACTAAGTAGGTAGGCAAAGAATATATACAAGTTATACATCAGGAAGCAAGATTTCATTGATAACTAAGAAAATATTATCTAAAGGTAAAGTAGGTATTATTGTCACTTGGATTTTCACACTTTTAGGAGATATATAATCTCTCCTCATCCAAGTGGCTCAATAAAAACATATCTAGGTTTGTGGGTAGCCTAAGGATGAGGTGAATCTCTAGATAGGGCTAGGTCCTTTGATGTATAACTTTGGATTGTCACTACACATAAACATTGGGGGTGAAAAGGGAGAGAGAAAAGTGAAATAATACTATCCTAAGGGAGTTGATACATCAAAAATATTCATGAATTCTAATCAGTTACATGTTATACATGAAATCAAGAGACAAACTAAACATACACTCCTTCAATCTGCATCTTCTCACATCAATGTTACATTATGAGGTTATTGATAAATGTGAAAAGATATGAGGACTATACAAGAGGTATTTAATATAAATAATGAATATACTAACTCACTCAATCCATGAAATTTCCTAGATCACTTCACATACCTTGCAAGAAGAAGCTTTCCAAATGCAAATATGGTGAAAGAATGAGACAACATGCTAAGGAATCCATAGTCTTCACTAAGAAAGATTCATCATCCAAGTAAAAAACACTTATGAAAAATCATGAATAGGTAAAATTTATTAGTATTATTTATCAAATGGTATGTAAATTATCAAGGCTTCTTCATACTCAGGAGGAACATAAGTTATAATGGCCAAAATGGCTAGTTCTTATAGAACTTGAGAGAGATAGAGGAGAAGAGAGAAGCTCAAGGTTCATAATGAAACTTGAAAATATGATAAAGTTAGTTAATTATGCATGATAATATTATTTGGGATGAACCATGAAATTTTAGGAATCCCAAGTGTCCATCCAAGTCATCAAACTCTTGCAAAGTGGCATAAAACACCTCATTTTGTCTTATAATGATTGCCTTCATGATTATCCATAATTGAACATCCAAAAACTTATTAGGGATAGTTATTATTATTACTATGATTAATGGTATTGCTTACATAAATACCTCTACATGTGTTGGTTTCATTCTTGCTCAGCTGGAATCAGCTGAAAAGGAGCTATCATCATCTCTAGTCTAGAAAACCTACTTCTTCATGCAACCTGCAAACTTGGTCTCAAATTTGGTTTCAATTTTCCATGAAAATATATTTAATGGAGTGTATTACAAGTTTAAATACCCTATATTTCCTTATATTAATCATTCATACCTTAGAATCACCTCACTTAAAGTTTTCCACCCTTCTCACTAGTTTGTCCACTATGCCAGTTTTGACTAGCTGATATGAGAACTTTTTTTTAGACACTTAGGAGTTTTATTGGAATTAAATGACCATAATGAGTTATTAAAATTAATAATATTCCTTCCAAACTTGATTTTATCTTTAGAATTCTCTTTTACGCTACATAATGCACAAAACTATCAAGAAAAGCCTATTTTGTGCCATGTCTATACATGTCTGTATAGCTAGAAAGTATGTCAGGGAGACTGAGTGAGTCCTCTACAAGTTACAATAGGTTTCATGGTAAAAATATGACATTATATCAGCTATGTAACTTCATTTTTCCAAACTAGTTTTGACTAAAGGTTTGCAAGGGTTTTAGGCCTATTTTGAGTCTTAATATTTGTTCATAAAGATCTAACATCCAAATTGAAAAAAAATCCAAAAGGATGATGTTAAATGACCTTGATAATACCTATAAACTCCTTTTTAATCCATGCAAGGCCTCATGAAAGATAGATCATCTAAAACTAGGCTATCGATTGTGTTTTTATAATTCCTACATTTCTAAGTTAGTTTTGAGCTCAAAAATTGATTATTTGCAGCATATCTACCCTCCAAAATATTTATTACATATTTATTAACCCAAAAAACATTCTCAAATAGGTTTAAATTCGTATTTAAGGCTAGAATTGAATTTGACCTTGCATATGAAAACTAAACCTAACATTGTCAAATATGCCTAAGTGTCCTTCAAGCTCAAAATGGATTTATTAATGTTTTATTTGCATCCCAAGAGATTAAACATGTCTATTTTATCCTAATTAAAAATATATAAAACATAATTAGAACCAGAAGTGAAATTGACCTATTGTTTGAACTCTAGGCCAAAACCCTGCCTAAGAGTCATGACTGCAACCTTCGAGGTTTAGAGCATCCTATTTTTTCTCTTTTTTTGAAATCCTTATCATGTTTCATTATCTATTTTTTAACATAATAAACCTTATTTAATGTTGTATCTAGCTCCTATTCTCTCTTTTTATACCTCACTCACCAAAACCTACTAGTCTTGTATTAGGGAAGTAACCCCTATCTCAAACAAAATAAGGGATACTTCCCCTATTTTATCAAATAATATGAATATTTTAGAGGATTGTATAGGTGAAAATGATCCCCTAAAAAAAAAAATGCATCCCCTGGTCATATCATTTTACCCTCCATAAGCACCAACACCTAAAACAAACTCCTTTTGAGATAAACTGTGTGTAGGGTTTCTATAAGTGCTACAAGTTACTTGTTTGGGGATCCTTCTTGGTATCATTTCCCATATTATATTTCCATGGAATTATTTAGTCATTATGGATGTGTTTTTATCTTATGAAATTTCTTCAACCTCTAATGTTCTCACCTCACACTTTGACTGGTCAAGTCTGAGTGTGTATTTGACTTTGAATTGTTCATTAAAACACTACCTATAGGTGACCTTCCATAGTTTGACCTTAAAAACAATTATAAAAGACCTTAATTAGGTTTTATTATTAATATTTTAATTTTATTACATACTCAACCTATATACCTTCAATTTTAACTCAATATATCAACTCTTTGCGTACTGCCTACTAACTATGTCCTACCCTGTCTTTTCTAATAGTGAATCATGTAGGTGGTTGTCTAGTTATAGGACTTGAAGATGATGAAAATAACATTAATGAAATATTTTAACACCATAGTAAAAATTCAATTTTTCCATTCATTTTTATAATTAGGTTATCATCAAAGTTATCAGGCTTATTACTCATGGTAACCCTACAGTCACCTACAGTTGGTTGTAGGTGCACACTGTAGGTATAAATGAGCTTAGAAGGTCATAATTTGTCTCTTAAGACACTTTAAACTTTTAATAAACTATAAATAATTTACAAACTACTAAACATTTCTAACACTCATATATTTCAAGAGAGAAGCAACTTTTCAAGCTCGGACCTTATATTGGTTGTAGGTGTGTCTATTTAGGCCATTTGTACAACCTGAAGGTGCATATGAGGGTCTATAACATAGTATATCAATATATTTTGATGATATTTTGAAGATTTATCATCCTCATTACCTCATTAATACCACTCTAAATTCAACATATATGCCTCATATTATCTTTTGCGGTGTAATATCATTTAAGGTTCAAACTATGTAGATGTTATTGACTGGGTTTAGTGCCTTTATAGGTAACTTTAGGCATTCAAATGTCCACCTTCAATTTTTCATATACCTCCCAAAATTGTCAATTTATTTATCCTCTATGATAAATTAAAAACAAACACCTTAGGACGAGACAATAGTCCTTATACCTCTATTTCAAGATAAGACCTAGGAACTCTATTTTCATCTTTTTGGGAAAAAAAAGACTTAAACTCGGTCATCATCCTTTTGAAGTCATTCTCAAACTTAATATATCAAAATATCCCTTGAAAAATATTTTAATTCTCTCCCAAACACATTAAGACCTTAAGGAGGGTTACACATTATGATCTAGCTCTTCAAAATGGATGAAAAACTCCTCTATTAAGGCCACTTGTAGGTGGGCAATCTGATGTACAGACAATGAGTAGAATATGAGAAATATGCATTTCTTTAGAATTATGATGATTTTATATGAATAAATAAACCTAAAATTTATTATTCACATCCTAAAACACCTAAATCAAGTGACAACACCCTCTTTTCAACATGAAGATCTCCTCATGGCACCTATAGACGAGTTTGTTCATGACAGACTAGGTGGGAATGTGTTATATGAATACTCAACCCCTCTTTTCAATGTAAAATGAATGTTTATTAAATAATTAATTATTAAAAAAGATAAAAAAATTATTTAAAACCTTAAATACACCTTTATAGAGATGACACATAGGTTTAATAGATGTGCATCACCATAGTTGCAAGCAAAAGTTGACTGTATGGTGCTCCATGACTACACTCATGAGAATTGATTTGAAGAATGTATTTGAAAGTTAAAATGAATAATAATATAATTGTAAACATGAAAATGAAATTAAAACAACCCCCTGAATTCACCACCAAAGCATGAAAGTCTTAAGAATGGTCAAAACCTACATGTTCCACATAAAGGTGCTCCTTCCTACAAATTGAGATGATTAGCACATAAAAATAACTTAAAATGATAAAAAAATTGATATAATTATATAATTAATCAAACATTCTATAAAACTAATATTAGTAACTAGTTTGTACATAATTACTCAAACCAAGGCAAAACCTATTGGCTACATAGATTAGCATGCAAAAAAACATAGTCAGCTTCATGACGATGGTTTTTGAAACATAGGACATCATTAGTAAAAATATTTAGATTTAAATTAAGGTATATAATTTTAGCTTAACCTCCCCAAGGAATTTGATCTGAAACCTCCTCTTATGGCTGTACCAAGTACAAACACAAAGACTACTTTTGCTTGTCAAGAAGGGTGAAAAAGAAGTAGTATAGTTTTGGGCCAAAAATGTCACTTAAAATTAATTTAAATAACTAATATAGATATAAGTAATATAAATATTCATATTATAATCTTTTCCCATGTGACACACTTCCCCAAGAGCCATACTAGTGCCAAACTCACCCTTTTCCTCAAGAAAACTACCCTTTCTTCTGAAGAACATGCCACCTTTGAGTTATTTCAATTGACTAAGACCTATTGGGACACATCAAATGTGACATAATATTTTATAACCTTGAAAATTCCAAATAAATGGGTACAACTCATTAAATACCCCTTTTTTGACCTCAAAATGACTCAAAATGACTAAAGGGACTAAAATGACTAAGGATTAAGGCTAGTATAACATCAAATGAAATTAATTAACCTATAAAATACCTATTTAAATATATATTATATCCATAAAACACTTAAAATTAATGTTTTTACCTAGGGGTGCCCCAATTTGACCTAAAAGTCAAATTTGGTGAACAAATTAGTGACTCATAAGGGTAGTAAGCATGTTATACTAACTAGACCAATAGCCTTATTAGTCCATTTGGATTGGAGAGTCATTTTAAGTTTGAGAAAAAATAAGAGGACTTTAAAAATAGGATTTTATTAGGATAAGATAACTAATTACCTCAACCACATAAAATAAAAGACACACACAAACAAAGCAAACACACTAACAATACACACACACACACACACACACACACACACACACACACACACACACACACACACACACACACACACACACACACACACACACATCCTCAAATCACTTATAGGAATTAGAGAACAAACTAATATTCATAAATAGTAACTATTCATACATCCTTTATATGATAAAAAAGAAAGTTTCTTGAATCATCTTCATGATGGGATGAATCATAGTGCCAACCATATTTCTCCTTAGATTGGATGCTTTGTAGATCAGACCTATTACATAACACTATGATTGAGTTTGTCTCAAGTAGATAATATTCAAATAGGTCTCCAATGTATATATATTCCTCTTGAACATTTTCACATACTTCATACTACTTCCTACTCTTCATTTCATGGTCAATTTGTATCTTCTTGCTAGGCATGACTTCAAGAGGAGTGATTCATGTTCTTTAGAAGATTAAGGCCAATATGATCTTGTTCCATCCTTTAAGAGATGAAGTGTTTCTCCAAAAAATTTTAGAGATGATATCCCATCTTGATAAATTCAAAAATATCATCATGAAATGTATATGCTTCTTGAAAGGATGGATTTGAAAGGATGCTTTTCCTTTGCATACTTACTTGAGTGACAAGGATGCCTTCTACATTTGTGATTATCTCATAACATCCTTAGAGAGGATTATATCTTGTTATAATTACTATAAATAAATCATCCCATTTTTTATTATAAATTTGTCTTTGCCCATTCATGATATCTTGCATAGTGATGGAAGAATCAATGACCATTTCTCCCTCTTTGAAAAAAGGAAAACATTCTTCCTCATCAACCTAATCTGAATACTCAAAATAAGAGACCACATTTTAAATAGGATTTATAACCTCTTGAGGGATCTCAAGTTTCATCTCAACCTCTAAAATATGAATTTGGTTCTCAAGTGCTGTACGATCTTCTGTTTCTTTCTCCTTCTTTGTGATTCCAAGACTAGGCATTTTGAAGTCATGTGAGTTAGTTCCATGAGGCTACCAAGGAAATAGACTTTATTCAAGAAATATTTCTAGGTTTTTATCAACCAAATACTCCTCCTTTAGTTCCCATACTATAGATATATCAATGAAAACGATGATGGGGTGAGGACATGATGAACTAGTTTGTGGAGGTGGCACATAAAACTCAAAATCAGATTGAGAGTGAAGTGTAGGAGATTCTTTTAAAATCTCTTGAGGAAAGAGAGGTAGACCCTTATCTAAAACAAATTGATTATATTCCTTCCACTTTATAATAAATTAATTAACATTTGATTTAGCTAGATCATTTTCTTGATGGAGGTTATATGGGGTGTGTTTAGGCATAGGATCTTCTTTTGGGTCTAAGCCTTCCACCATACCTTGACTCAACAATCTCATCTTTGATTATAACTCTTCAAGTTTCTTGGATGGGTTATCTTAAAAATTTATTTCTTGAATTTCATAAGAATCATCATGAGTATAAGGAAAATAAGAGGTTTGACATGCAACATAATAAGTTTCTTGAGGAAGGGTGGAAGTAAATTGCAAAGGATCAACTTCATTCACAACTTCACACTCCTTATCAACCAAACTTCCATCCTCTTTATTTCCCCATGATTCCAATATCTTAATAAATCTTATGATGTTAGGATTATAATTCTTTTCTTGAGGAAGGGTGAGAGGGGTTTGTATATAATCAATCTCCTTCTCAACTTCACAATCTTTGCCAATACTTTTCTCCTTTTTCTTTCCCCATGAATCCAATATCTTATTCTAGCTTAGGATGTTATAATTATAAGTCTCTTTTTGAGGTGGTGGGGATGTAATGTGAGAGGGAAATGAGGGCTTGAATTTCACTTTCTTTGCTACTAGCATGGACTGATTCATATGCATATTGGCCAACTCAATCTACCTATCAAGATTATCTTCAAAAACAAGGTTTGTCTTTTCAACTCTCTCTTCCAACTAATTAGGAAAAGGATAACTTTGATATCCTTGATTAGGCTCATTAGTATGCATAAAATATGGTTGATAGAAAACTTGTGAAAGTGAATATGAAGGCTGATAGGTTTGGTGAGGTTGCCTTTCATGAATTCTTAGCCTATCCTTTAAGGAAGAAACTAGGCCACTCACATCAAGCATCTTAATTGTGAGCCTTTACCAACTATCTCTCTCAATAGATACCCACTCTTTTTTTACCAACTCTAATGAATCTCTCACCTTATGAGTAAGATGACTAGGAACCTCTTAACCAAATCCTTTTAGAGTATCAAGCTCTAAAATGTACCTCTAATATCCCAAAATAGTTTTCTTGAAGGTGGAAATGGATTGATTTGAGAAGTGACTAGGTTGACTAGGATGAGCAAGATATTGAGAAGGTTGGATATAGGACTGATACAACTCATGACAAGGCTAGTTATAGGGTTGATATAACTCATTAAAAGGCTAGGTAGAATCACATCAAGGTTGATTAAGAACTTGATCTTGTTGATAGAGAATGCCATAAGCTTGAAAATTCTCATGAACGTGTGTAAAACAATGCTCAACACCAAAACTAGACATGAAACTTCATTGAAAGTAAGAACATAAAGTAAAATGTTACTAGAAATATTAAAAGGATAAATTAGGATGCTTGAATACCTGATATATCTTTAGAGTCACCATTGATGCTTTGATAGATGCCTCCAAAGGTTGAGTGTTGAAAGACAACACCAAAAATATTTCAACCTCTTAGACTAAGAGTCCCACCAGGCATGCCAAAAACTATTTTCATTTGGATTTTCAACCTATGTGGATATGGATAACCTCTCCTCATCCAAGTGGCACAATGGAAACACATCTAGTCTTGTGGGTAGCCTAAGGATGAGGTAAATCTCTAGATAGGGATAGCTCCCTTGATGTACCACTTTATATTGATACTAAACCTAAACTTTGGGGGTAAAAAGGGAGAGATAAAATTAAAATAAAACTATCCTAAGGGAGGTGATACACCAAATATATTGATGACTTCCAACTAGCTACATGTAACATAAGAAATCAAGGGACAATTTGAGCATACATTCCTTCAATATACATCTTCTCATATTAGTGTTACATTATGAGGTTATGGATAAATGTGAAAATATAGGAGGAATATACAAGAGGCCTTTAATTTCACTAATTAATAGAATAACTCACACAATACTTGAAATTTCCTAGAACACTTAACGTTCCCTGCAAGAAGATGTTTTTCAACTACAAATAGGGTGAAAGAATGAGACAACATGTTAAGGAAGCCATAATATTCATCTAGCAAGATTCATCATCCAAGTAAAAAATTCTTATTTAAATTCATGAATAGGTAAACATTATTAGTCTTATTGATCAAATGGTATGTAAATGAGTAGGGCTTCAACATAATCAAGAGGAACATAAGTTACAATGGCTAAAATGGCTAGTTCTTATAGAACTTGAGAGAGAGAGGAGAAGAGAGAAGGTCAAGGTACACAAGAACACTTATAAAGTTAATATAATTATTTAATTTTGTATGATAATAGGATATGTAATTAACCATGAAAGGTTAGTAAGCCCAAGTGTCCATCAAAGTCATGAAACTGTTACAAAGTGGCATAAAACTCCTCACTCTAGCTCAAAAAACTTGCCTTCATGATTAGCCCTATTTGAAAATTAAAAAAAAAATAGGGATTGGTATGATTATTAGGATGAATGGAAAGGGTTCCAAACATGCCTCTCCATCTATTGGTTTTATGCTTGGTCATCTAGAATCACCTAGAAAGTAGTTATCATCATCTGTAGTCTTAAAACAACTCTTTCTTTATGCACCTTGCACCCTTGGCCTCAAATTTGGCTTAATTTTTCTATTAAAATAATTTTTATGGATTGGTCGACAATTTTAAAGACCCTCCATGGCCTTATAAGTTTTAGGCACACATTAAAATCACCCAGCATGAAGTTTTCCACCCTTCTCACTACCTTGTCCACTATGCTAGTTTTGACTAGCTGAGATGAGAGATATTATTTCAAAACTTAGGAGTTTTTTATTAGAATAAAATTACCATAAATAGTTATTAAAATTTTTTATATTCCATTAAAACTTTATTTCATTTTTAGATTCCTCTTGTAGCCTATACAATACACAAAATTGTCAAGAAAAGCCTATTTTGTACACTATCTATATAAGTTCATGCAACTAAAAAGTACATGATGGATCATGAGTGAGTCATATACAATTTATAATAGTTTTCATGGTCAAAATATTCCATTATAGCATCTATCTAACTCTATTTATCCAAATTGGTCTTGACTAAGGGTTTGCAAGGGTTTAAGCATATTTTGACTCTTAATCTTTCTTCATAAAGATATGATGTCAAAATTGAAAAAAATTACACAACTATAATGTGAAAATACCCTAATAATACCACTAAACTCTTTTTTCATCCATGCAAGTCTTCTTGAAATATATAAGCGTCTAAAACTAGGCTATCGAGCTTATTTTTATAATTCATGCATGTCTAAGTTAGTTTTGAGCTAAGAAATGGATTATTTGCAACATATCTACCCTCCAAAAGATTTTTAACCTATATATTAATCCCAAAAACATTATATAATATGTTTAAATGTATATTTAAGGCTAAAATTGAATTTGACATTGCATTTGAAAACTAGACCTAACATTGGCAAATAGGCCTAAGTGTCCTTAAAGCTCAAAATAGATTTCCTAATGTTTTATTTGAATCCAAAGAGATTTAACATGTATATTTTTTATTAATAAAAATTTTTAAATAAGTTATCAATCATAATTATGGCTAAAAGTGAAATTGACCTATTGTTTGAACTCTAGGCCAAAACCCTGCCCAAGAGTCATGACTGCAACCTTAGAGGTTTAGAGCATCCCATTTAGTTTATATATATATTTTTTGGAATCATTATCATGTTTTATTATGTGTATTTAAAATTAATACACCTTATTTAATGTTGTCTCTAGATCTTGGTCTCTCCTTTTATACCTCACTCACCAAAACTTGCTAGTCTTGTATGAGGGGAAGTACCCCCTATCTGAGGCAAAATAGGGGATACTTACCCTATTTTCTTAGACAATATGAAGATTTTATAGGATTATATATATTAAAATGATAACCTACACAAAAACATCCCCTGTTAATATCATCTAACCCTCCATAAGCACCAACACCTAAAATAAACTCCTGCTAGGACAAACTATGTGAGCAGGGTTTCTATAAGGCCTATAAGTTACTTGTTTGGGGATAATTCTTCATATCAATTTCCATATGTGAGTTCCATAGAATTATTTAATAATTATGTAATTTTTTAACCTAATAAACTTTCTTTAACCTCTAATGTTCTCAGCTCACACTTTGATGGTCAAGTCTGAGTGTGCATTTGAATATGACTTGCTCCTTGAAACCCTACCTATAGGTGACCTTACATAGTTTAACCTTGAAAAAAATGATACGAGACCTTACATGGGCGTTAATTTTAATATTTACATTTTATTTTTTCATACTCACCCCCTATATCTTCATTTCTAACTCAAATTATCAACCCTTCACTCACTGCCTACTGACTATTTCCTGCCCTATCTTTTCCAACAATGAATCTTGTAGGTGGCTATCTAGTTCTAGGCCTTAAAGATGATGAAAATAACCTTCATAAAATATTTAAACAACATAATCTAATTTTATTTGTTCCATTAATTCTTAGAGTGAGTTTATCATCAAATTTATCGAGTTTATTACTCATGGTAACCCTACAGTCACCTATAACTGGCTATAGGTGCACACTATAGGTATAAATGAGCTTTGAAGGTCATCATTTGAATCTTAAGGAAATTTAAATTTTGAATAATCTCCCCATAATTTAAAAACTACTAAATATTCCTAACACTCATATATTTTTAAAGAGAAGAACCTTTTCAAACTTGGACCATATATTGGTTGTAGGTGCATCTTTTCAGGCCATTTGTGCAGACTACAGGTGCATATGAGGATCTAGAACATACTATATCAGAATATTTTGATGATGTTTTTAATATTTGGCATCCTACTTACCTCATTAATACCACTCCAAATTCAACATTTATGCCTCATATTATCTTTTGGGGTGTAAGATCAATTAAGGTTGAAACTATGTAGATGTTAATGCCTGGGTTTAGTGCCTTTATAGGCAACTTTAGGCCTTCATATGTCAACCCTGAATTTGTGATTTAGCTTAAAAAATTGTAAATATATTTATACTATGTAATAAATTTAAAAAAAAAACATTATTATGAAAAAATATTCCTTATACCTCTATTGCAAGATATTATCAAAACACCCAATAACTCTATTTTTATCTTTTTGGGAAAAAAGGCCTAAACTTAGTCATCATCCTTTTGAGGTCATTATCAAACTCAATATATCAACTTATCCCCTAAAAATGATTTTAATTCTTTTCCCAACACATCAATACCTAAATTTGGGTTCTACATTATGATCTAACTCTTCAAAATGACTCAAAACCCTTTTGTTAAGGCCACCTATAGGCAGGCGATTTGATGTACAGACAATGAATAGAATATGAGCAATATGCATTGATTTAGAACTCTTATGAGTTTATATCTATATAAAAAACCAAAAATTAATTATTCGCATCATAAAACACCTAAATCAAGTGTCAACACCATCTTTGTATCATGAACTCCTCCTCATGGCACCTGTAGATGAGTTTGTTCGTGACAAACTTGTTGGGAATGTGTTATATGACTACTCAGTCCTTATTTTCAACACTAAATGAATCCTGATTAACTAATTAATGCTAAAAAATGATCCAAAAAATATTTAAAACTTTAAATACACCTTTTTGAACATGACATATAGGTTTAATACATGTGCTTCACCATGGTTGCAAGCAAACAATGAACAAAAGTTGACTATATGGTGCTCTGTGACTAAAATCATGAGAAATGCTTTGAAGAATAGAATTTAAAGGTAAAT
>JARHVA010002549.1:670000-802500 GCA_037957365.1 Torreya grandis | reverse complement strand
ATTATTAATAAAAGGCATTGTATGAGATTTTTAATTTTCACTACTATGGATATTTTAATCATTATCATTCCAATTAAATTTATTCTTATCATTTGATTCATTTTCACATGCATCATGTATACTACTTTGATTGCTGCTGCCATTGTCATGTTTCCATTCGATAAGTAGAGGGAGATAACTTTTGCATGACTTTGTGTCATTGAGATATAAAGAGGGAGAATTAATTTATTTTTTAGTATTATTTTAGCTAAAAATGGAGAATAATTTTCAAATATCATAACATTTTCAACATTTGGTAAATAAGGAAGACACTCAATCTTTGTAACATGTGCATCATTTAGTAAAGTAGATATGTGTTTGAATTTTTGTACATTGATATCATGATAATATTTTATGCATGGAATAATTACATAAAATATTATCAACATTTCAAATGATATGCTTTTTTTAATGCATGTTATTTTAATAACATTGAATGAGATATAATACACTAGCAAACGGTGATGATAAAATCAGTGTTTTCTCAATAAATACAACTTTTCATTGTAAATCAAGAAATATAGGATAAATATGACTATTATAATCTTCACAATGAATTGATAAATGTGTGGAATAATTATCATAATCATAAGACATGTTAGTAGTATTTATAAGATCATCAAAATATGTATTTACAAAAACTACATTATTCTTCTCTTGATTATCATAATTTTAGGGAGTTGTTACAAAACAATGTTTTTAATCACATTTCCTATTAACCATGATATTGATAAGAAATGTATTCATCATCAAGAATATTAAATATAAAATAAAAAAGATGAGATCTATTAGGGTTTTCATAACGCTGATTCATTTTAAGGGTTAAAAACACAAACACAACCAAAATAAAAATAAAAAAGACTAGGGAAAAAAGGACAACAAACATCACCTATAATATGCCCATACAAAAATAAAAATTGGAACGAATAATTACATCAATCTAAAACTCTATAAAGTTGAAACCTTAGGGGAAGCTATAGTTTGGTTCAATTAGACTCATAGGTATCATTCACTAGAATGTTTAGCCCTTTTTGAAAAAAATTAAAAGAGAGGATATCCTGATCAACTAAGGAGTAAGATATTATAAAAAATATGTGAATTAAATAATTTAAGCTCATAATATTTTGATAAATTTAAGTTAATAATATTTTGATACAATGTTAAATTATGAAATTTGATGAATATAGAAAGTATAATGGAAAATAGTGATTTAAGTGATTAAACACAAATAATAAATAATACTTAGCTTGTTCATCAATACATAATAAAATATGAGAAACACATGTGAAAAAATAATTAGGATGATGCTCAACTATGATTTGTCAAATTGTAGAAATCAACATTATGTCAACATGGCCACTACTATCAAAATGGGGATACTAGCATCAATGAATATATCTTAAATATAATTCATCTATTTTACATATAATACACATCCTTTTATATAAACTCCACCTACACCTATTAGGTTTTACTATCACATTGAATATTATTTTTTTAATCACATGCATATGTTATAGATATCATTTTATAGCTCAAAACTCTAGGTCATGCAACTTAGGCATGTCAACTTATAAAATAGGGATCAATGATGCTAAATTGAAGTTAATATGACCTCAAATAACATATTTTTAGATAGTACAACCTACATAACCATATAATCTAAAGAGGACCTGAAAATAATGTAGTCCCCCCCACCTTATGTGGAATATTATGTGAATAATTTTATAATATGTTATATGAGAGTGTATGTAGTGATATAGCTTGTATCTTGAAAATTACTACTCATGGGATGCTATTTGAATTATTCAAACATATAATAAGACTACGTTCATGACTAATTTGGAAATAGGGAAGTATTGTGAGCTTGAGAAGTGACTTTATTTGGTAAGTGATAGATGTGTGCTTCAAAAGTACTTGATGATAATTAATGGTATTTTAATAATATTTATATAACAAATTTTGAAATTATCTCATGAGAGGGTTAATTAAGACAAAAATAATAACTCATTTTGAAATATTTGTGAATTAGACCATTGATTAGGCTCAAACATTAGCATAAGACCTGGGACACTAGTGTCCTAGTATGGATGGTAGTGCCTAGGAAGATAATTTTTTCGAATATATATACATGCCATAGTAGGATACATATATTTTTGTATCAAATATATGAGTTAAAATTGATCTAGGTAATCACAACATCAGGTTTGGAATATAGGATAAATAGTTAGGCACACTGCGATTTTGAATTCAATCCTTATGATATAAAAGAAGATCATGAACTAAAGTTTTGAGCCATGTTTTGACCCAATTTTGTCCCTTTAGGCCAAAATGGACCACCTCTTTTAAAACAAAACATCTAAGTCTATACCTTTGTCCAAGTCTAGTATGCAAGTTTCATGTCTAGTATACAAGAAGTGTTCTTTTACAAAGCTGATGCCTTTTATATGTAAAGAAGCCAAGTGTTTTCTTTTTGAAAGCTTTATTCTTTAGTCTTTTGGCTAAGTCTTTTACAATGAACTATTTCAAAAAGTTTTTTTTGGTCCTTTGCTAAGTGTATTTATTTTGGGATTTTCATTCAGTGAAAAAAATTTGAAAAAATTTCCCGAGGTAATTTCTTATGAAGGTTATGTTAAACATTCCCAAAGGACTCTTTCAAGCCAAAAGTCAACACTTAAAAATATTCCAAAGGGCATTTCAGAAAGTCTGAATGGACCTTTTTAAAATCTTCAAGGGCACTTCAATTTTTTTGAAGGGTATGTTCAACTTTCCTTAAGGACTCGTTTAAGCCAGAAGTGGACACTTACAAATCTTTCGAAGGGAATTTCAGAAAGTCTGAAGGGACCTTTTCAAAATCTTGAATGGAATTTTAGTTTTTCCAAAAGGTACTCTACAATTTTTATGAAGGAAAAGTGGACCATTTCAAAAATCCAAAGGGTATTTTCAAAAGAAAGGGTTCATCCTAAAAGTGTCGAAAGGTCCAAGATAAATTTTTTGAAGGGGTCATTTGCAAAAATTCCAAAAGTCCATTTCAAAAAAGTTGTAGGAATTATTTCAAAAAATTTATCTGAAACAACTTTTCCAAAGGTACAAAATAACTTTCACAAAGGTAAATTCATAAGGAAAGGATACTTTTAGCTCTTCAAAAGGATCATTTGCAAGAAGGCCAAAGGCTATGTTTTATTAGAAAAAGGACCACTTCAAAATCGTGAAGGACACTTGAATTTCTCTGAAGGCCACTTTTAAGTTAAAGGGTTTGAGAGTCCTTTTAAAAAAGGGGTTATTTTAAAGTTCAAGGGTCACTTGTAGAAAACCCAAAAGAATTCTTTTAGAAATATTGTCTGAGTAATTCTTTCAAAGAATTATTAAGCACACAAAACTTGAATAAATTATTTTGAGAGAATCATCCATAGATAAAATACCGAGAGGAAAGGAAGAAGATATTAGAAGAATTCATTCACACAAATTGTTTGAAAGAATGTTGAAGATAATTCCAAAGCAATACTTGAAGGTGATAGCCAAAAAAACATCAAGTTTATACTATGGAAATTAGCCATTGGGATTTAAACAAAAGATGATGGCCCACAAGAAGTCAATTTTAAACTATGAGGAATAGATGTTGCTATTCAAAAGACTTGATGGGAACCTGAGAACAAATATGGAAATGACAAATGACATAAATCCTAAGCTCTGATGCATAATAAGCATAATAGGCAGGTCGATAGTTCAAGATTGTTACACTATTTCACAACAAGAGATCCAAAAAAGAAGTAGCTAATGTCAAAAAAACTTCCAATAGATGGGCCCATTTATACAAAAACATATTTTAAGACATCTTCATTCTACTGGTATAACTATCAAAAGCTTCTTACAGAATGTAATATAATTGTTGTTATTTTCAAGATTGGCACATGTCCAAATGACCTTTGAACTCCCTTTGATAAATCTCTCTCTCTCAATAATATATATATATATATATATATATATATATATATATATATGTATATGTATATGTATTCTCCTGGCTCATTTCAAATTATCTCTTTGCCTAGTATGGTATGACAAAGCCTTGCCAAAGTTTTGCCTTGAGTCACAAAGATAATTCTTTTACCTCATTCAAAGAGTGCATTAAATGTACATGCTTGGTTTTAGTCTATGCAAGTGAAATTTCCATTTACCTCCACATGTTAATTCCATTAGTACTTGGTGTATTGTGATTTCCTTCTTGCAAGTCAACAAGTAGTATCTAAAGAAATTTTAGATATAATGAATCGCTAATTTAATAGAGTTTCTTGGAAATTCCTATTGCTTAAGTCTTCCTAAATTTGTGCCATCTCTTGGAACCCATGTTGAAACACTGATGTGAGAGATTTGACATTGAGAGAAGTGTATTTTTAACCTATTCCAATTTCAATTGAATGTGAAAGGTTTGAGTATATCATCTATTTTACTATATCACCTCCATTGGTTTAGGTTTACTTTCAATTTTTATCATTCCTTTTTCACCCCTAAGTTAGCATTAGTACATCAAGGGGAACTAGCCCCTAATCTAGAGATTCATCTCAATAGAATTATCACCCATAGAAAGAGAGATGATTCCATTTTGCTACTTCGATGAAGAGAACTGAGTATCTCTTCAAGGGTGAAAATCCAAGCATCAACACCATGTTTGATATTTTTGAAGTCTACAAACCTAGTTTATCATATAATATTATATTTCACTATGTACATGATCATGACTTAATTTTGGTTTATTTCTTCCAAAATTTTATACTTGACATGGGAATGGCACAATCGTGAAGGGTCCTTTATGTGATGGGGTAATGTATTTTTTCACATTTCATAATGCAACTCCTATCATTCCATTTTTGAGGTTCTCCCATGGTGCCCACAATATTTTACATAGATTTTAAAAGAGGGTTGGAGTGTATAGTACTATACCTTATTATAGGCATCTCATATGATTCTTGAACCCATTATTCATAGGAAATACTTATGGTTTCATAATAATATTTGACATCATGATAGTTCAATAAATTTTACTCAAGTTTTACCATGTTCCTAATGACATATTTTAGGATTTTGGAGATGTTGTTTTATTCATCCTCCAATTCAACACTTTCAACAAAAGAGGGATCCTTACTAGTGGCTACTAGAATCACCACTCATTTTCTCCCATTATTATTATTATTATTATTATTATTATTATTATTATTATTATTATTATTATTATTATTATTATTATTATTATTATTATTATTATTATTATTATTATTATTATTATTATTATTATACCCATATATGAAGCATATGTCCACATTATTATCATATAACCATGGTCTACCAAGTAGGGATTAATAAATGTCTTCCTCAAAAAACTCAATCACATCAAAAAATTCACATAATTTGTTATCCATAATCTTGATGAAATCATTATGTAAAACCCCAATGGCATGAACTTTGGTATTATTCTCCATGAAAAATACATTAGGGGATGGCTTTAGTGCATGTTTTCAATTCATCTCCAAGCATGCATCCACAAAGATTTCCCATACAAACCATCAATTGATTTTTATATCTATGAGTAACTCCAAGTTATACCATGTGTTCAAGGTCACTCTCACCTCTTGATCTCACATTAGCCAAAGTATAGGTACATTAGTTGTCTACTTCCTTACATAGTTAGTGAAGAGACTTTTGAGCATCAACACCATTTCATCACCATGGAGGAAAACTACATCTACAAGATCACCCTTAAGTTCATTTCACACTTGGAGCTCCTTTTAGGTCTTCTTCTCCTATTCTTGAGCCAATTGGAGCTATTTTTAGAGACTCTAGATGACATGAATAGCCTTGTAAAATAACTTACGTTTTCATGCACCATTAAAAGAGAGGGTCATGGGTTGTTTGGGGCATTCTTTCTTATTTTAGGTTCTTGTTTAGGACTATTCCTATGGATTTTTAGGAAAAATAGTGTTGTTAGGATGCATCATTTCTAGTACCTTTACCCCAACATTTTTAATCTTTTGCCCCTTCAATAACTATTGCTCTAGGTTAGGTGCACAACATAACATCATTGCTACATTATCCATCTCACCCTTACTTCTAATCTAATTTTAATTAAGGACCTTCATAATAATATTTCTCGACATAATTTATATAGATTTATTTAAAATAAGTGTGCTAATTTTCAATTAAAATAAATATAAATCAATTAAAATACAAAAAACATAACAATAATAAATTACCAATAATCCTAATAAAATAGCACACAATTTTATTGAATTAAAATAAAAAAATTAAAATTACTATATATCATGGTAATCTGATATAGATGAAACTAAAAGTTTCATAAGATCAAACACCATTATTTTTCAATTTCATTATACACACCATTCTTTTTTAATTTCATTTTACATTTAATTTCATCTTTATTGTACTCAACATTATTCTTTCTTTAGATTCACATGAGAATATAAATATTGATTTTTAACATTGTAATATAGAATATTAGACCAATACAAAATTACAACAATAACAGTTCCAATCACTAACATTTTATGCAACATAACATAACTGTAATGAAAGTAATCACACTAAAATATAGCCATGGATGGTATAATAATATAGATATTGCTGTTGAAGTATAAAAAAATACTAAAATTACTTTTCCATTAGGCATTTAGACTTAATATAATAAATAAATACTATGCTCCATGGAGCTCGAGGCAAAAACTCATGTATCTCTGATAATCTCAAGTGTAGTCTTTAGGTAAGTACTTTAGTGACGAGATAGATAATCATCCAATCACTTTTTCACAGCAACCATGGACCATCAATCGCATAAACAATCCCCCATCAAGTAAAGACCCTCCCTTCACATATAGGTAGATAGTGATGGTGTTGAAATATAGAGAGACATGTTAGTACCCCATGTGCTATAATATTTCTACTACATGATGTGTATCATAAATAAAATACATTCTAATATGATATACCAAATAAATCAAACAAATGAAATAACAATGTCTATCTAACATTACTTTGGTCAATGTTTTCAAATAACATATCATCTCTAGGATTGATCAGTTTCATACCCACCACATGATCTAGTTACCTTCATCCAACATTGGTGATGATAACTAAGCTGGTGAAGATCAACTCACTACTTATTTGGAATCATCAATGCTAGATTTTGTTAAATTTTTATTATAACCAACATGTTCATACAATTAATTCTACTAGCAATTCAATCACATGTTAATTATAGAAATAATTACTATGCATACACTTAATCCATCAAATGTATTTTTGAACTTCATTTATTATTTATCTCATAAAAAATATCTATGATAAGAAAATTAATATACCATACAGTTATTACACAAGTCATTTAAGGATTCCATTATTTAAACGTATGATAAATACAAAATTCAACATCTTTATAATATAAATATCATTCTACTATATGTTTGTCCCTCATCACAACCCAGAGAAATATAAGAAGTCAAAGTAAGAGTGTGCTTATAAAATATTGATTTACAACACTTTGTTTACTCATTACTAATGTAAAGAAAATTTCCAGCAGACAACCATGTTTACTCTATTATACTAATAAGGTGAGATTACATAATACAAAGATCATATATATTACTACATTCACATATAGATCTCGTATGTATTAATATATATTTATATATGTCATTATATATATGTACCTCATATATAATAATCTATATTCTCAAATATAGAATTTTTTCTAAATCATTATTTATATGTACCTCATATATATAATGATATATATTATTGATTATATATAATTATCCAAAACATGAACTCAATTTAGAATTTTTTACATCAAAATATATAACTATCCATACCCAGAAAAAATACATTATGAGTTAAACTTCCAATCCATTTACTAATATTCACTTCACATGTAGTTAACGCAGCTTAACAGTTCATGACTCAATTACAAGTGGATAATTCATGCATAACCCATAAAAATTAATATTAAATCATGCACCTATATCATACTTAATCCTTGGACAAGAAGTGCACAGGAACAACCATTCTATATTGATTACCTCAAAAACAATTATAGATTGACACCATCGACTAATAATGATAACATATATATATATATATATATATATATATATATATATATATATATTACTAGAAACACAAAATTTAATTACATTAAATGCATACAAAACTTATATTAGCTAAAACGACTACCCAACTAAGAGATTTAATTTATTTCCTAATAAATGATGCATATGCTAACATTGGTTCAATCCAAGTCGACTAGTTAATAAATTTGAATGTGTAGAATATGAATTTGATACATAATGTGGTTTCAAACCATAATAAAAAATTCAAAGGTAAAAATAAAGTTCCACCCAAAATTCAATTTATAGTAAAGATGAAATGTAGTTTCCTTTATACATTTACAATTTATATCCCAACGAAGTATATGAAACTTCCCAAATCATCAACCATTATTTCCTCAAGATTATAAACATTTATATATCTATGTTTATGCATCTATACTACATAGGTAGAACCTTATCAAAAAACCCATAGTTTTCCTAAACTAAAACTATATATTTCCTATAAATTTACTCTACTTGTATTTGGGCATATGCCATATAAGATGACTTGGTATATATTTGGTCTTGTATTTTAAAATATACAAATATTAACACAAATTTATATGTTGATCCTTTTTCAAATTTGTATGTATTTACTTGTTGTAAAATGCACAACCCATATAAATATGACTTCTCATTATATTCTTGAATCGTATATCTTTATGCATAGATATACATGAGCGAATAAGGGAGAATTTAGTTTCTAAGATGAAATATATTATTTATCCATTCACTACACACAAAAGACTAGTAATAGATAAATATATTTTATCAAGATAGACTCATTTATAGTATTCTAAAATAATGAATCTTAAATACTAAACCCACCTTTCCATGCTTAAATCAAACTGGATTCTTGGCCTTCTTACTTCTTTCTCACCTCGCGCTATCACCATATTCTCTTATGCTCTCCTCTCACCTTCCTCTCATTACCCTCCTCCCTCAATCCTATTGTATCTCACCATATAGACTCCTTAATATAATCTCATCTTTTAGATATTATTTTTCATGCAAGGACCACCACTTTTATGTTTAGCTTAAAATACAATAGCAACAACTTAACCTTAAGCTTTATTTATTTCATAACTTATGCATGTTTTAATCTTTCCTTTCAAGGTCATGTTAATCACTAATTTAAATTCAATTAAGTTATTCTTTAAATGATAATTTTAGACCTTTAATTCTCAAGTAATCCATACATTGGATTATCTCTTAATTTATCAGTGTTAATATAGTTAAATTTCCTTAAATTTAAAAAGATAAATATATGTTTAAAATATAAATCAAACCTATTTAATAATCCAATTATTAAAAGATGACAATTTTAATTAAATACTAGTGTGTGTGTGTGTGTGTGTGTGTGTGTGTGCACGCGCGCGAGTGTGCGTGTGCGTGTGCATGTCTGTCTATATATATATATATATATATATATATATATTAGTTTTATACTAATGCCTTGATTTTTACTTATACATAAAGATATTAAGTCAAGATAATGATATTTAACAAATGTCATTTAAACTAGTCACTCTATTAAACATCAACAACATGATCATAAAACAACATTGTATGAGCAACTCTATGTACTAAAATCATAAATTATATCACACAATTTAGATCATCATAAGCATTAACTAAAACATGATTATAGAAGAAGTATAATAGCACTAAAAAACAAACTAACTATGTAAATCAAATATAGAGTTAAATAAGTTATTCTATTATGGTGTGTGTTGGGTTACTATTAGTTCCTCTATCATCCCCCAATCATCCCATCTATGCCACCCTTTTTGATGATGTTCTCCCTCCATCATGGTCTAAGGGAAGAATCAATCCTGCATCCACCTCGTGACGAGTAGGTATTTAGTCCAATTCATCATATATGTAGAAACTAATTATGCATAACTAAAAAATATACATCCATAACATAAAAGAATAATAAAGTACAACTATCACATAATCAACCCTTTATGTAAACAAATCATCATATATCCAGCCCATATGTAGTATATGTCATGAATCTCAAATTAAAGAAATAATAATCAAATGATAACCATAATAATATATGGATTCAAAGGTTATAATACTTAAGGTGAAATAAAGATGTAACATCCTTTGTCCCTGAAACTAGTCATCATCTCGATGACACTTATTCAAATAATAGTTTTAAATAATAAATAAAGTTTGACATAATAAAAAAATAGTATCTATTATCAAATCATATAAAAAAATATGGAAATAGCCTATAGAACTTGTCATAGTCCTCCCAATTAAAGCAATCCTTAGATTATTGGTCTCATAATTCCTTACATTGTGTTACTTTTCTTTTACACAAATAAAGTTTACGAGTGTTAATTACTCTAATTGCTTCTACCATGACCACCCCAAGATGTAGAAGCTATTAAGCATTCCAATATAGAACATGTGAAGGATTAACTATATACTTTTTAAGTTAAGATACAAGGAAATCGTTATGAAATATATCTAGGGTTAGTAGAAATGCAAGCCTATAAACTACATGATTGACCACTTCTAGCACCTTGAAGGGTATTGCATATCTTGGTGATAGTTTTGTTGACTTCTCTAATTTAATCAAGCTCTTCTACAGCTTAATTTGCAATAATGCTTTATCACTTATAGTCTTCAGATCAACATAACTCTTCCATATGTCATTGGCCTTTGCCAATCTCTTCCTAATTAATCTAATTTGATCCTAAATTTATGAAATCATATCAATCCTAAAAACTACCCTATCCTCTAACTTGTCTCAATTGATTGGTATTATGTATCTTCTTTCATATAGTGCCTCAAATGGTTCTATCTCCAAAGTTGACTAGTATGAATTATTATATTCAAACTCAACCAATGGAAGATAATATTCACATTTGTATTGTTTATCCATGTAATACATATAAATAGAATCTTTTAACACCTAATTAACTTGAACAGTTTGACCATTAGTCTCTGGGTGATACACAGTGCTAAAATTTAGTTACACACCCAAAGCTGAGTTTAGATTTACCCAAAACTTAGAATTCATCTTCGAATCATGATTAAAAATAATCTTCTCTTTAAATAAATGTAACCTATAATCTTCTTTTATGAACCTCTTCACAAGGGTAGGTGCATCATCGATCAAATTACATGGTATAAAATGAGCCACCTTTGTTAGTTTGTCAACAACTACCAATATCATATCATGCATGATCCATCACATTGGTAAACCTTAGACAAAGTCCATGCTGATTACCTACCACTGGTAAACCTTGGACAAAGTCCATGCTGATTACCTACCACTTCCACTCTGGTATATCATGAATATATAATAATCTAGTTGGGTGCACATGCTCAAATTTCATTAGGATACATTCCACACAACATGATACATATTCTGACACATCTTTTTTCATTCCCCTCCAAAAATATAAAGTTCTAAGTTCTACTATGAGATTGGTTATACTTGGATGTCCTGAATATGAGGTATTATACAATTATTTTAGCAATGTACTTTGAATATTCTCTCAATATTTCACATACATCTTTCCATTCTAATGTAAAAGATAATCAATCTCAAAACTAAGTCCTTTATACCAAGGACTTTAAGTATCTCAAATAATTATTTTTAACCTAATCATATAATTTGTCTACTACTAAAAACTCAATCACATGATCCCTAAAATTACTCTTGATAGTAGCCACAATTGTTATGTACCTTCTATGACTCAAGGTCTTAGCTACTGTATTATATTCACCTTTGATGTAATTGATATCACATTCATAGTCAACCATAAACTCTAACTAGCATCTCTGATGACCATTAAAATTTGGTTGGGTGAAAATTTATTTGAATCCCAAGTTATTAGTCTTGCACTCAAATGATTTTCCCAATAAATAATGTCTCCAAACTTGCAAAACATGAAAAATTATTACAATTTCAAGATCATGAGGGGCATAATTCACCTCATATGTTTTTATCTTCCTTTATTAATAAGCCACTACTACACCATATTGTATAAGGACTCCTCTTAGACCCTCTCCTTGTACATCTATGGTAACTAAAAATTAACCATTGGGATCAGGAACTCTCGACATTAATGCTCAAGTAAGACTTATTTTCAATTCATGAAAATATACTTCACACTTTTCTAACCATACAAATATTTTGTTCTTCCATTGTATGGATGTAAGTGGATTATCTATCTTGGAAAAATTTAGAAAAAACTTCTTGTAATAGCCTTCTAATCCCATGAAACTTCTTACCTCATGCACATTCCTTGGCACCAACCAATCCATAATAGCTCTTATCTTAGTCAGATCTATAGAAATACCATCTACAAAAATAATATCCTAGATATTTAACTCCTTCATGGAAAAATGTGTACTTAGACAACTTTTCATAGAGCTTGGGCTTCCATAACCAATTCAAAACTAGTGATAGATTTTGAAGTTACTCATCTTCATTCTCAAAATATATAAGAATGTCTTCCAAATAGACCACAACAAAGTGTTATAGATAGTATGTGAACACATTGTTCATGAGATTCATGAATTCTACTAGTGTGTTAATCAATCCACAAGGTAACACTATGAACTCATACTGCCCATAACAAGTTATGAAAATTATCTTCAAAATATTGTCAGCCTGAATCCTTAACTAATGATATCCTACTCTAAGATCAATCATAGGAAATAATTTTGTTCCCTAAATTTGATCAAAAATATCATCTATACGAGGTAGTAGATAGCTATTTTTAATAGTTTCCTTATTCAACATCCTATAATCAATTCAAATCCAAAGAGTACCATCCTTCTTGTTAACAAAGATAATCAGTGCACCCAAAGGTGACACACTAGGATTGATTAAGCCCTTTGACAATAATTCTTAGAATAAATCCTTTAATTCAACCAACTCAGTTGTAATCATCCTGTATAGTGCCTTAGACTATGGTTCTAATCTAGGTATGATATCATTCAAGAAATCAAACTCATGTTTAGGAGGAAATCCCAATAATTATTCTTAAGATATGGTTCCTTAGTTTCTTTCATTTCATTTATCTTGATGATAAATGCTTGGCATCCTTTTCCCTTATCCCTCTTGAGTTGCATTGTAAAAATCCACCTGAGCCTCAAATCCCTTTTATCGCCTTGAATTTGTGTCTACTTTATGAAATCATCTAGACACTCAACCTTATTTTAGTAGCAGTCAGCCTTGGCCTTGTGTTTTGAAAGCCAGTTGACTCCTATGATCACATCATATAACCTTAGTGGTGCTATAAATAGATCTATTACTATTGTGAATACTAACAATTTAATCCCTACTTTAATTAAATAGTTGTCAACCATAAATTTTGAGTCATTCCCATACTATAATGAACACTAATTTGACATAAATATAGATCTTATAAGAAACTCACTAAGAATTCTTGGAGATATCAAACATTCAGTATCCCATGTATCTATCAAAATAGAAATTAAATGTTCAAAACAAATACCTAACAACTCTATGGGTGATGATTGAAATTTGGCTTATCGATAATTAATTGTTGCATGAATACATAGTTGAAAATTACCCTATTGAGGATTAGGTCCTTTGTTCTTTGACTTATCTTGAGTTTAGTCATGAGAATAATGGTATTCTCCATAAATGAAATATCCCTTAGGTGGTCTTTTAATATTATTCTATTGGTTTCCCTTGAAATTGCCTTTGAAACCATTGCCTAGTTTCTTGTCACATGATCCGCTATTGAATTTGGCAATTTGAATCTTGAATGGACCCATGGATTCTTCACTCCTCTATTTCAAGTTGTTCTTCTTTAAAGTTGGATTTGAACTTCCAAACTTTTTCTTCAACTTGTCCCTAGATTATGCAAGAGACTTAAACTTTTGCTCTTAGTTTACTACCTTCTCAAGGACCTAATCCATGGTAGGTCCATGAATATATACCTCACCATCGATTTGGGGTTTTAATCCCATGATAAACTTATTGATCCTAAACCTCACATTTTCTTGGTACTAAGGTATGTACTTCATAAGTTTGGTGAAATGCTCCTAATACTCATTAAGTGATAAGTCTCCCTAATTCAAATTCTAGAAATCTATGAGATTTTGATAAAAATAAAGTTGTGGAAGCTATTATGACCTAAAAAATGCCACAAACTACTCCCATGAAGCAATCATCCAATTAAGGTCAATTTATTACTTCTTATTATCCCATCATGTGTCTACATCCCCAACCAACTGGTATGCTCCCCAAATTGCCTTGGTGACCTTAGAGTAGTTTCAAATCTTGAAATACTTCTCCATCTCTATAAGTAATGCCTCAACTCTATCACCTAGGATAGTTCCATCAAACTTAGGTTGACTCACCTTTTTCATATCCCTTGATAACTTTGTAGCTACTTGAGCTCTCTCATACTATTGATTTTCCTGCATAGTGGGATGCTCATCAATTCTTGATGATATTCCTCTTCATGGTCATGAACTTCCTACTCCAAGGTTGTTATTCAATCCCTGATATCATTCATGGCTGAGATAATTTGATCCAAATTTGTTGCTTGTTATGGAAAATTGATTAGGATTCATTGGAGTGTTATTTTCATTGACATTAAAAGGACCCTAACCTAATGATATTTTTTAACCATTATTTTTCCTCTTTGACTATAAAATTATGAAAATATTAGTGGACTCATTAAATCATAGAGTTTGAGCCTATATTTGATGCCACATGTAACAACCCCTCAAGGGTTTATTAGAATAATACCATTTTTTATACTCAACATTTATTCTTTCATTATATTCACATGAGAATCTAAATATTGATTTTTAGCATTCTAATATAGCATATTAAACTAATACAAACTTACAACAATCATAATTTCAGCTGCTAACATTTTTATCAACATAACATAACTGTAATGAAAGTAACCATATTAATATCTAGGCACAACTGGTACAATAATATAGCTAATGTTGTTCAATTATAAAAAAATAATATAATTATGTTTCCATTAAGCATTTATCCTTCATAAATTAAATAGATACTATGCCCCATGAACTTTGACTCAAACTAACTCATGTATCTATGATAATCTCAAGTGTAGTATCCAAGTAAGTACTTTAGTAGGGAGGGAGAGAATCATCAGAGAACTTTTCCACCAAAACTATAGGCCATCTATCCCCTATAGAATCCCCCATCAATGAATGATGCTCCCTTCATATATAGGTATATAGTGATGGTTTGAGAATCTAAAGAGACATGCTAGTACCCAATGTGCTATAATATTTCTACTAGATGATGTGTATCGTAAAGAAAATATGTTTTAACATGATATCACACAAACACATAAATAAAACATATGAATTATAATGTCAATCTAAAATTACTTAATCAAATGTTTTAAAATAACATATGATCTCTAACAATAGTCAATTCATGCACACCACTTGATCAGATTACCTTCATCTGGCATTGGTGATGCTAACTAGGCTGGTGAAGTCCATTTGACTACTTAGTTGGAATCATCAATAATAGATTTGGTTAACATTTAATTATAACTAATAGGTTCATGAAATTAATTCTAATATCAACTATAATCACATGATAATTATGTAAATAATTACTATGCATACACTTAGTCCATCAAATGTATGTTTGAACCTCATTTATTATTTATCTTGTAAATAATATCTATCACAATAAGTTTAATCTAGAATATGGTTGTTATAGAAATCATTTAAGGATTCCATTATTTAAACTTATATATATATATATATATATATATATATATATATATATATATATATATATATATATATATATATATATATATATATATATAACATAAAGATCATTCCACTATATGTTTGGGCCTCATCACAACCCAAAGAACTATACGAAATCAAAGAAAGAGTCTACCTATAAAATAATGATCTACAACACTTTGTTTAGTCTTTACTAATGTTAAAAATGTTTCTAGTAGACAACCATGTTTACTTTGTTATACTAATAATCTAGTATTCCATAATACAAAGATCATATAGCATACTACCTTCACACACACATCTCATATGTATAAATATATATTTATATATATCATTATATACATGTACCTCGTATATGATAATTTATATTCTCAAATATATATATATATATATATATATATACATATGTACCTCATACATATAATGATTTATATTCTCAAATATATATAATTATCTAAAACATGAACTCAATTTAGAAATGTTTACATATAAATATCTAACCAGCTATATCGAGAAACAAAACCTATTCTAAATTAAATTTTAATCCATTTACTAATAATCACTTCACATGTAGTTAACTCAGTGTAACAGTTCATGACTCATTTACAAGTAGCTAATTCATGCACAACTCATCAAAATGAATAATAATTAAATGTACAACTAGCATATTTAATCCTTTGACAATAAATACATAGGCATAGACATTATGTATTGATTACCTCAAAAACATAATACAAAAACAATTCTAGATCTACCCCATTGACTATTTATCATAACACAATATGTTAAAAATGGTTTTTCATTATACACACACACACACACACACACACACACACACACACACACACACACACACACACACACCAAAAAACCAAAATTTAATTACTTAAAATGCATACAAAACTTATATCAGATAAAGTGACTACCCATGTAAAAGATTTAATCTATTTCCTAAGAAATGATGCATATGTTGACACTTGTTCGACCCAAGTTGACTGGTTAATAAATTTGAATGTGTAGAAGATGCATTTTATATATAATTTGAGTTCAAACCATAATACAAAATTCTATGGAAAAAATAAAGTTCCACCCAAAATTCAATTTATAGTAAAGAGGAAACGTAGTTTCCTTTATACATTTATAATTTCTTTCCCAAAGGATTATATAGAGCTTCCCAAATCATCATCCATTATTTCCTCAAGAATATAAGCATGTATATATCTATTTTTATGGGTCTACACTAAACAACTAGGCTATTATCAAAAACCCCATGGTTTTACTAAGCTAAAACTGTATATTCCTATAAAATTACCTTAATGTATTTGGGCATATGCTAGCTAAGATGATTTGGTATATATTTGGTCTTGTATTTTAAATTATATAGGCATTAACAAAAATTTATATGATTATCCTTTTTAAAATTTATATGTATTTATTAAGTTTTAAAATATTCAACCCATTTAAATACGATTTCTCTTTATATTCTTGAAACGTATATATTCATGCACAAATATACATGAGAAAATAAGGGAAAACTCAATTTATAAAATGAAATCTATTATTTATCTAATCACTATAAAAGGTAGACTAGTAATATATAACCAAAATTTATCAAGAATGATTAGTTTAAAACATTATAAAAAAAAGGAATCTTAAATAACCAAACTTTCCATGCTTAAATCGAACCAGATTCTTCACCTTATTACTTCTCTCTCACCTTGCTTTGTCATTATACTTTCTTATTCTCTCCTCTCACCTTACTCTCATGATTAGGTCCTCCCTCAATCTTGTGGTACATCACTATATACTCTCCTTAATATAATCTCATATTTTATATTTCATTTTTCATGCAAAGACTGTTACTTTTTGTTTTGATTAAAATGTAATACCGATGACTTAACTTTGAGGTTTATTGATTTTATAAATCATGCATGCTTTAATCTTTGATTTCAAGATCGTGTTAATTACTAATTTATGTTCACTTAAGTTATTCTTTAAATGATAATTTTAGACCTTTAATTCTCAAGTAATCCATGCATTGGTCTAGTTCTTGAGTTAGCATTATTAGGATAGTTTAATTTCCTTAACTTAAATGTCAAAATATAATTATCTCTTCAAAAGATTAATCAAACCAATTTAATAATCTATTTATTACAAAATAATTAATTTAATTCAATACCTCTGTGTGTGTGTGTGTGTGTGTGTGTGTGTGTGTGTGTGTGTGTGTGTGTGTGTGTGTGTGTGTGTGTGTGTGAGTGATTATTTAATCATATATTTACTAAATATCATTTAAACTAGTCACTATTTTAGACAATCTAGATTAGTGTAAACATAAAAAAGATCATAAAATAACATTGCATGAGTAACTCTATGTAGTAAAATCATACATTATATCACACAATTAAGATCATTATAAGTATTAACTGAAACATGATCATAGTAGAAGTCTAATGTGACTCAAAAACAAACTAACTATCTAAATAAAATAAATACTTAAACAAGTTATTCTACTATGGTGTGTGTTGGGTTATTAGTAGTTATTCTGTCATCCCCCAATCATCCCATCTATGCTACCCTCTCTGATGATGCTTTCCCTCCATCATGGTTTGAGGGAATAATAAATACTACATCCACCTCATGACAATTAGGTAGTTAGTTTGAGTCATTATATATATATATATATATATATATATATATATATATATATATATATATATATATATATGATGCATAAATAATGAATATACATCTATAATATACAAAAATAAGAAAATACAACTATCATATAATCAATCCAACTAATTAGCATATATCTTTTACATAAGTAGTATATGTCATAAAAATCAAATCAAATTAATAATAATCAAATTATAACCATAATAATCCATGGATTCAAAGGTTATAATACTTAGGGTGAAATCAGGATGTAACATTTATTGAGTAAATTAATTTGCAATAAAGTGTACACAAAATAAAATATTATTTTTTGGTAATTTTTAAAAATTATACATAAAATAATATTATGTGATTTGATTATGTTAAATTCTCAACATAATTCTTCCTTATAAAATTAAAAGGATTAGCTTCCATTCCCTTTTGAAAAATCACATGCTATTAGATTAAAGTAAATTACACTATTGAACATTTTGTTAACTAGTTTGGAGATGATTAGGAAGATTGGCATTCTCTATTAATTTGAAGGCAATAGTAACTTGTAGTAGTATATCTATTGATAATATTTTCACCTTGAGCTTACCACAAGTCTTCTTTCATCTCCCTTTTCTATCTACCTTGAGAACCAATTACCACCATAATTCACATCAACTTCTATCTTCTCAATGGCTGATTTGTTTTTAATATAATAGAAAACAAAAAAATGTTCCAAATCATTTTCTTATATTTTAAAAATATATAATAAAACTCATTATTTTTAACACCCTTTTACAATAAAACCTATATTTTTTTACCATATACTATTATGTGATGGCAGATGGTTTTCCACCAACCATAACAGTCCTCAATATAATATTATATAACTTTTTTAACCTTACCAATGTAATCATATTATTTTAAATTTTTTTTATAAATTAATTAATTTTTCATGAATAAATAATATTCTAATTACTAACTTTTATATTTTCCATGCATCTCTCAATCTTGTGCTCATAGTTGTATCCTACCATATCTACTTTCAACTCCCCTTTCTATGATTAATATTTAAAGCCAAACCAAATTAGTATGTAATAAAATGAAAAGTAAATTATAGAAAACGTTAGTTGAGGTATATTAATAAGTTAAATCTCCATTTCTTATTCATTTTTATGATACTTTTTGTGAGTGTGAATAGCTCAAAACATTAGGTATCCTAGATTAGAAGAGTCTCTTCAACAAGAGATCAATATAAATTGAGGCCACATTTTTGAATGATCTTTTGAATGAAATTATTGAGTGTGTAATACATATATACATAATTATAATAAGAGAGCAAAATCCTATATTTTGAGATAAATTCAAATCAAACTAGTAGTAGTATATATAACTAAAGGGGAGTCCAAACAAAAACTCAAATGCCATGTCCATTGCTTCCGTGATTAGACTACTTTAGATTTATATTATTTTTTTCCATTTATTGCTTTAATGATTTATGTGCTTTGGATTTCATTTCATATTTTGAAAATGGAAACAAATTATTTTAAAGCAAAGTACTTAGGAATCTAGTGTCCTCCATTTATTTTATTGCCAGATTTGAGACCATATGAATATGAAATTAACTAATCTATATGGAATGTAGATAATATAATACCAAATCAACCATAAATTCTTGGGACCTAGCCCATTTTTTATAAAAAATCTTAGATGATTTGAAGAGGAGAGGAAGAATGAACAAGTATAGTGAGTGCCTCCTTAGTCTAAGATGGACCAAAAGTAATTAGATTATAGACAAAAGAAGATACATACTGATAAAATTGGTGTAGGCACAAACTTTATTTTAATTCAATTATTTGATATGATTTTATGTATTAGTTATTTTAAGTATGTATAATAATTGGATTATACATCGTAAATACATATTTAAAAATATGTTAATAGATATTTTATTGAGGCAGTTATCTTTGATTTTCCATATGGTACATTGATTAACAATCAATTTTGTAAAAGTTTTACTAATTGGTGATAAATGGTATGAATCTAGTTTTCAATCCTATAAAATGGATATTATTTTTAATATTGAAATTGATATATGAGGGCTAAATGGAAATCAAATTTTATTGACATTGGGCACACATATATTGTCTCCATGCACCCCACCTTGTCTATCAATATAGTTATGCCTTTCCCACCCCACCTTATCTATAAATGTAGTTATTCCTCTCAATATAATTATATACAAGATCCAAAATTTAAACTACATATAATAGATAATAAAATTATATATAATAATACTTAAAATGGCTATAAACAAGGCACATTTTCAAGGATAGAAAATAATTACGAATAATTATATATAACTTTAGACTATATATTATTCATAGAAAGTGAATTATCTTAAGGTACTTGTGTATTTATTAATTATTAGTTTATAATAAGATTTATTTTTGTTTTTTTAGTGGTTTTTTTTGTTAAATTTTATATTTCATAATAACATCGTAAAGTGTGCTCTTACAAGCAATTAGAGGTATTTTAATGATAGAGATGATATTTTTTTAAATATATGTCAACTTCATATCCCAATGGACAAGGCTTAGGTTTCATACAAAAATATGATCCAATGACTGCCAATGATAGTGGATCAATACATGAAGTTTCACCTTTGTTTACTTATAATCATGTAATGTGGTCAGGTTTGCAAGAAATGGTTGTGATACTTTGAATTTAGGTTTTATCCAAGAAGTTTGTGCAAAATATTGAGGAACTAAATCAAATAATTGAGATGAATGAAAAATAGTGATGGAATTTGATACAAATCCAATAATTCCACTTCCAATTTGACCTATAAGAAGAATAGATTTGGCTAATGTCTTCTCAAGAGAAACAATTACTAAGTTTCTTAGCACCCTAAAAATCATAAGAGGAAGAATTTTGGAAGATACAATCAGTCTCTAGAATACCATCATGATAATTTTGCTTTCAATTGCATAACCTATAAAATGAGGCTATGATAATATTATATATGGATTCAAGTCTAAGAATCCCCAAGGAAAAAGTGTAATTCATGTAATACATTAGGTTACGGTGGTGCTTGATGAGACAAATACCATAGATTCCATGAAGATAAAACAAATTTGTGTTTTATATTATTTTATATTGTTTTATATCATTGTTAGTTTCCTAAAGAATCTCCCATTTAGAATAAACTATAGGATGTTTATGGTTTAATCCATTTTATTTGTGTTGAGTTTTGGAGTAATTGGGAATAGTGGCATAAATTAATTTAGAAACCTTTTGAATATGGTGATTCAAATGTTTTTTACCCCTATGTGTGTTCTAAGGAATCTATGAAACAATACCAATATAAATAGGTCAAAGAGATCAAAGAATAAACCAATATTTGCCTATGTCTTGCTTTGGCAAGTTTTCTTACCTTGCCAAACAAACAATGAAGTTTTCACACATGTTTTGAATAGTGTTAGAACCCATTATGTGATTGAACACATCATTGGATCTAAAATGTGCCTAAGCACATGATAGAATCTAACCCATGTTTAAACTAGTGCTATTAACAATGATGAGACCAAGAGTGATCAACCTTTTATTAGTGTGACCTATAACTTACATTAACTATGAAGATCATGGAACTAGTTTGCTATTTATAATCATTTGTATATAAAATTATATCATTCTCAAATTTGACCTATAAACTAAAAATTATATCATTATCAACTTGGAGCTATAAACTTAAAATGATATCATTCTTCACTTGGAGCTATAAAATGTAAATGATATCAAAAAATAGGGAGTTATATTGGAATGTGAGAGATCTTAGATAAAATAGTATATATTTTTTGTTTTTTCATTTAGATAGTAAATTTTTTTTTTCATTTATTTAGTAAAAAACATATCATTTAATATCACCTATAGAATATTTCCACGAATGTATGAAATTCTAAAAAATATATGTATATAGGTATCTTGATTCAGATTTATATTAAATAAAACAAATTTTGTAAAAAATGTTTTTCATTTATTATAATCCGTTATAGGTCAACACCTTATATTCATAGTCATTTGGGATTAATTTCAGTCAAGACTAAGCATAACTCTACTTAGGACCTTATAAATAATCCTTTATGGAAGTCAACCTTCACTATTCTAGTCAACAATAATATAACAATTTATATCATAATCAATCTAATATCGGTAATGTATCAATGTAATATGGTATAATACACCAATAACTCATGTCATTCACTTGTCCTAGTATTTTCATTGAATTACACATAATTGTATATCTAATTGCCATTTTGTATCGCTAGAATGGTACCAGTAATTTGAATATTTGTTGAACTTGCCCATACATGATCTCTCACTATACATTAAAATGGTGTATCTCTTTTTCTTAGATGTCAATTATTACCTCATTTTTTATTTATAGGTCCTTGTTTGTATCTCCTTGTTTGGATCATGTTAAATTGAGACACTTTATTTCAAGTTCCATATTATCACCATTGAGTGTGAGTTTTTCTAATACTTTGTTCTCCTTATCTAGTGCACTTTCCACCTTTATAATGGTTATCCTTTCCCTTTGAATAAGGTTGGAAAAAAACTAGTTTTCCCTAGTGAAAAACCCATTTTTAGTAACCTCAGTGAGAGCTTAAAACCAAGATTATATTCTACTAACATAATACCCTCACATCTCATCCTTGGAAAAATTTATTCCATGTCATATATAATTTTTCTAACCACATTGTCATCTTAATTTATAGGGACACATGCAAAAAGTGCATGGATAAGTGAATTAAGACATTCAATAAAGATTCAGACTACATAACCAAATTAAAATATGACAAACTTATAAAGTATATAAAGTATGTGAATTAGGATATCCAAAATATAAATTCATTCATTGGGATATCTTATGTATTTAATAAATCCATTACATAACTTGTCAAAAAGAATAAATCAACATAGAATCAACATTCCTTCACTTCCACTTATTTTCGGATTCATGAATATTAAAATTGGTAAATGCTATAGGGCACTATACATAGTGTGTATATTCAAAAAAATTAAATCTATTATTAGTGTATATTCTAAAATATATGAAAAATTGCATAATTTGTATCCAAACAATTTTAGTAATTTGAGAATGTTTTAGTTCTTTCCAAAGTGATAGGAAATATTACAAATTGTGCTTGAATATATAATTAATCTATTTGTGGAATTCCATGTTATTTTGAAAAAATTAGATTTGTCATCCTTCATTAATGAGTATAACTTGCTGCCAAAATACTTTATGTATAAATTTTCACCAGTTTTGTTATGACCCCATCTTAATTTTTACATGTTAGTAGGATGTTTCATAAATAACCACAAATAAAAAAGATTTATAAGGAACATTATCTCTTTCTAAACATAGATAAGTTTACAAAATACACATTTTGGTATCGATACTGATAAAAAAATCCTTTGATGTTGAATAGATAATAGAAATTGGATTTATTGGACTATATACTATCTGAAGTATTCTAAACAAAATAACATACATTTGTTTGTAACTCCAAATTGCTATTGGGAAAAAAATTGAAATTCAAGCTTGATGGGTGAATAAAATCAAAAACATTTGTCAAATTGATACTCATTCATAAATATCTGCCAATAATAAAATAACTAACAACCTATAATATTTAGAGCTACTCTTTACAACAACTATACATTGCTATGATCTCATTCATGAGAAATTCAAAACCAATTTGGACTATATTCTATATAATAACATCATCAAGCATTTACTTGAACGAAATTATGAGAAATGTATAATACAAATGTAGTTTATCCTTACATTTTTTAATATCACATTAAAATTTATGCATTCTCTAATTGTTCTCCATAATTTTTAATTACTAATTTTTGGTGGTGTATTAGGAAACATTCTTTACTAGCCTTCATTTGATTTTTACAGATCTCTTTAGGTGTAAATATTTCTCAATATTGTGTAATCACTCTTTTTGTATATGCTTACCCAACCCCATGAAATATTCCCATTTAGCCTATCCACTTCTTAATTCTATTTAATTTGAAACCCTAGACCTTTTTTCACAATGGACATTAAAGGTATAAGGTTGAGCTAAGAAAATAAAATATGGGATAAAAAAATGCAGACATATATCAAAGAAACACCTAGAAAGCACAAAACCTCAAGAAACAGCTAAAACATAGAGCCTGAGTGAAGAAAAATAAATGAAATCTAAGTATTTATTTAAAGTAATATTATAATGCACTCCTTCGAAAGATGAAAAAATAAAGAGTAACACTTTGGGAAGGAAATGACATGTATAAAAGATGATGTTAAAAATATATCAAAAGGAAATGATAAAATGAAACAAATGGATGGTTGGAAATATTACTGATTTTTGTTTTTATTTTTTTATTTTGAGATATTAAATCTTAGGGCCCAATCACTACCCCACACTACCTATGTTAAAATCAAAACTTGGGGATTTGGCATGGGGTAGGGCTTGTTGATGGAGGAGAAAGGAGTTGATCCTTTCTAAGAAATAATATAGTGTAATAATTTTTACTAAGAAACATTTTAAAGTCAAGCATCATGACAAATAAAAAATAGTAAACTATTGAACAAAAAAAAGCACCAAAATTAGGTTCTCAAATAGGTAAATGAAACACCATGAATTGAGATGGTAGATCAAATGTGCAATAATAAAGGTTCATTAGTGAGTGATGACCCACCTCTCTAGGTAAAAATATGTTAGTAGTGATACATGTCTATAGAGATTGCACATGATAATAAAATGTTTTGAACATTTTTGACATGGCTGATTTTGCATTAGATAAATGTCTAGAACTTGTCCTTGTAAAATTAAGAATAAAGAAACTGTAGTAAATGAGAAAATTTAGATTGTTAGAAAATAAAAAAATTCAATGGCAAAAAATAAGTGACGATAAACTTAAAGTGGGAGAACAAGGAAAAATAATATTATTTAAGAATCAATTAGAGGAAAAGAATAAAACATTAAAAAATAAGAAAAAAAATATACTTATAATTAGAAACGTTACTTGTCCTTGACTGTCACATATTAATTCCCGGCACATAAGAAGCTTAAAAATAAAATAACAGTCCTTTCAGAGTTATCAAACACTATTATATAGCTATAACCACATTCATCTATCTAATATATAATCTATATAAATATTAAGCCCACATTAACATACTAAATTATGATTCACAAGAGTTATTTTATTAGTCATGGTCTTCTAATAGAGTATGCATGGTATCAATAATCATTATTGATATTCAAGTTAAAGTATCACAAAGAAAACTTAGGTGTTACCTAGATACCCTGACATACCTTAAGAGTTTATGATATTCAAGTGAAGTATGGGTACAAGGAAAAAAAATTGTTTGACAACTACATAACCTCAAATAAGCCTCATAATAAAAGGACACTTCACCTAAGTAAGAGATAAAAATAGATTAGCACAATGTACCCATGAATAATATTAAACTTTACCTGAGAGGTATGATAATTAACCATAATACACAATATTTAATATATCTAAAATATTTACAAATATAATAAAAAACATAAAATACCTTGAACATGTACCTCTATCATGTTCAATATGATATGTTTAAGTTGTTAATTCCTTGTGTTTCCTTTTCCTCTTCTTTGAATCATGCTCCAAATACATTTTATGAAGTGTTGTATGAGTTTACTAAATAAATGAAGAGAAAAAATGAGACAAGTGGATGGAAAATAAGTAATTCATACACAAAATCCTATATTCCACTCCATTCCACCATGATTGCATGAGTACATGAGAACATCATTGTATCATTTAACCATGCATATTTGTGTAATGCATCACTAAATGCAATATTAAAAACCAAATAATTACTTAAATAGAAGATCATTGAAACACTTATTAGGTTAGATAATAAATAAATCAAACACTTGTATTAAAATATCATGTCCAAAGTAATAGATGTCAACTAATATACATTTTCATGGCATGGCCATGAAACTTTTTGTCGGAGATAATAAAGTGGAAGTAGATGTGCAATGGATAAGAGTATATATCACCCTACCATGAAGACACTTGCATTTAAAATTTTCAATGTTATAAAGTTGATTAAAAGTGATTATAAGAGATAAACATGAATAAAAACATTATTAGTTTGCTAAAAAAATTGAATATCATACCACCAATAAATGGTTAATAATGTTTTGACTACATCACGTCATGCTTATCAAGATCTATATTATATTACAAGATACAATATATATATATATATATATATATATATATATATATGTATCTTGTAATATAATATAGATCTTGATAAGCATGACGTGATGTAGTCAAAACATTATTAATGGTATGGTTCAGTGAAATGAAAGGGAATAAAAAATTATGTCCACCATGGGTACCTTTGATGATTTTTGCACATTGCTAGCTGATCTATCAATACTTATATCACTATAGGGACAAATTGCATTTGAGTGGAAATTATTTTACAGTTTGTCCTCCTCACTCTTAGAAAAGGGTATTGGATTTGGATGACAATATAAAACCATTTGAATATTTGCAAAATAATATTTTTTTATGGTAGTCACACCATCAAAAGTCTGGCCTTGCTCAACATAGAATATGGTGTCTTTCACTTGCATATAACTTAAGGTGTTTAAGCACACATTGACACATGGTGAAAACTATAGTTATGTGTGGAAGAATAATATTATGTGTCAAAGGAATTTATTTTTATATTATCTTCATAATTTACAACATTATCACTTGACAAAATAATAACCTTAGGATCTCATCCTTGCTTCGTGGCATTCCCCTACAAAGGACCAATAAAGAATATTAGATCAATGTTCATGATAAATATAACTATAATAACTATTTTTTAGAAATTTTCATTTAATTTACTTATGTGAAGCATATCATCATAACCAACTTCTTTTTGGAAGTCCATCACAAACCTATTTCCTTAATGTGAAAGTTATTCCCTCAAAGTAATTTCATTGTCATCACCATAATGGTTCTGAGGGCCTTCTCTCTTAATTTTTTCTAGTGATTTATTTACAAATATAAAAAATAATATTTAAAAATTAACTTATTTTTTTACATTAATTTGACCTTTCAACACATTGCATCTACCCTGATGTCCATTGTTTCCTTCACCTTACCCTTGTTTCATCCTTTGTCTTTCTCATTCCATTTCTTGATAATAATTTTTCTATCTTATACAAGATTTCCTTATACATTAAAATTTTTTACTTGAATCATATGTGATCATCCACTCATTGATAACCTTTAAGGATATCTCACTAAGATCAGATAATTGGGAGACATTCTTTCTCACCATCTATGATATTTCAACCATATCCCTCTCGCTGATGTTGTAATTTTTTAAGAGATAGTCTATTGGTCTACATTTTATTTATATTTTATTGCATGTTCTCCTCCCATTATCTTACTTTCATACTAGTGGCACAATTTGTGGGCCACTTTATAATGGGTTATTGATTGTGAATGTTAAGATAATGAGTGTTCAGGCTAGCTAGTGACCGAAATGGAAAACTACCATCAACATAAAATGTGTTACATGGGTGAAACAAAAAACATTAAAAATATTGCTTCATGATACCCATATATAAAATATTATATTTTATTTAAAACTATCATTAAAAAAAGAATACATTTTAGGTTATAAGTATAAAAAATGATTAAATCAACTAGTAAAAAAATCATCCTTGAAAAAAATAAAAATTTCCTATAGGTTTCAGTTCCTCCTCCTCCCAATTGGATTATAAGGCATATAGAATATAGTGACTATGATCATCCTCATCAATATTGTTTGACTCCACCTCTTCATATCACAATGGTCAACATATACATGGTAATCCATATATATATGTAACAATAAACATCTATGATCATGATGAAGGGAAAAAGAATGAGTACATCCAATGCACCCATTTTTTGGGATAAATTAATTGTGGGGTACATTATCACCCTCATCAACATAGTTCCACTCTACCCCCTCGAGCTAAAATACAAAATGAAAACATATAAAATCATAAGATGTGTCAAAATTGGTTTATTCTTGGCTATTAAATGAAACAATAAGCATCTATGAACATGATGAAGGAACATCTCATGAGACGAACTCATTGTGGGGGTCATTAACACACTCATCACCTTGGCTTTGATCTACAACCTCCTACTACAATATTAAACAGAACATAACAAATCAAAAAGTGGATACAAATATGGAAATTTTAAAGTATTATATAAGTACAAAATTAATATAAAATTTGGCATGGCCAATATATGGAACATCATTAAAATTACTTGTTTTAACCCCTTTTCTACATTTATATTTAGAAAATAATTGAATTCCCACTTACATTCCACTAGGGGATAGTAAAGGCCACATAATGGTTTTACTGATGTAGTAAGGAACCCACCCTTACTAATGGATGCACCATCTAAAATCCTTGTAGGATCTCTAACAAGTTGACATGAATGCCTAAACTCAGGGTATGCACACAATGATGATTGGTTTATGATTTCATTCTCCTAAACTAACCTATGTAAAAATTGATTACTATCAAGAATCAAACTTAAAAATTTGACAATAACAACAATAGATAAAATTGCATATAATTTGATCCATCTAACCTTAAATTTATTGTATGAATTTATTTCCTTGTAGACCATCCTAAATAACTTGGAACATTTAAAATTCAAATTATTAGTTTCTTAACATAAAATAATTTTCATACAAGTTAGTTTGGATTGTGATTTATAACATTGAACATTTTCTATGAACTGGAAAAAAAATTCAAAGTATTCATTCCTAAAATAATAAATATGTGCCAAAAGGGAAGGACAAATTGATTAAAGGATTGGATATATAACTTTATTTAAAGTTTTGTTCTTCAAAATGGAGTTCCTTCTTTTTTATTTTTAAATTGGCTATATACGTAGTGCACACTAAAAATTCACTCATGTTGAATATTGTTCAACATTACAACTTCTTAGATAATAGGAGAGTTTATCACTAAAATAAAATGAGATATGATGCCTTTCGAGATCTTAATCTTGACATTTGAGGTGCAAGGTTTATGTAGGAGGGATTGTTCAACCCAAAAGATGTATTTTCATAAATTTTTAATTATAGTTAGTAGAGGAAGAGTAATTTCATAATTAGGCAACATGAATTAAATCTTGGGTATAGGATCCAATGATTTTAAATATGTTTTTGGTAATCTCAAATTAACCTCAGAGTAAGAAACTAGTCAACATCCAAGGAAACTTCAAACTCAAAAATGTATAATTTATTTATTTAGCTTGACCAATATATTGAACCAAATGATAAATTTCTTTTATATTTTTCAACAAAGGATATATTTTATTGGATTCTATGATAAAATTAGTTTGGTATTGATTTGTTCCTATACATTATTTTATTTGAGATTAGAACCATTTTCATCTTTTATGCTTCTTCATGTAGCTTAGATTATAAATTACAATAGAACCTTGTTTGGTTATAATAGGACTATGGAAGGTTGCTTTGTAATCATTCTATTGAGGACTACCATATCAATTCATAAACACTTATCATATGTTGGGTTCTAGTAATTCCTCTACTATTTTAACTATTATAGGATATGTATCCAAACATTTAGGCTTCCAATGTATATCGTATTTTTTCTTTCCCCTTTTATTATTCTAAGTGAGTATTCTACAAAGTTAATTTGAAAAATTAGATATGAAATGGCATAGTTTTTAACGCTACTCAATTATTGTTTTCAATAATATTTATTATTCCTATTTCTAAGGACCTTATTCAAACACTATGGAATACATTAGTAGACTCTATGGTTGTTCAAGTGATGATTGATTCTTTATGTTATAATAAGTGTTGACAATCAAGAGATCACCATACTACCTGGATAAACCACAACACTTTTGTCCATAGTTTTAAGATTGGCAAAACACATCCATTTTATAAGATAATTGTTGGGCCTTCATTATTTACAATTATCACTACCCTAGCTTTAATATTGGGTTTAGTTATTTTAGTTTGGACATATTTATTTAATCATATTATTGTTCAAAAATAGGCTATTTTTTGTTATTTTATCCTTTCTGATAATGGAAAATCCACTACCTATCACATTCACTTAGAATTTTCAAGGCATAATAGAGAATCCTAATTTGGATAATGTTATCTTTCTATGATATATATTAATCCTCAACAGATTATGTAAAACTTGTTTATAATGATTTTTATTGGAGGTAAATGGGGTAGTAAATATAATTATATTAAATTATTAGGGATTTAAATAATTCCAATTTCATATTATATGACATGTCTCATTAGTTAGAAACCTTTGAGTTGACAACTTGATGAATATGTGTGTGTAATTTATCCCATTGTCCATCTTAATCTTATACAATCCATTGGGAATAAACACAATTTTGAGATACATAATATACCATTTATCAAAGGTTAATGAGAACTAATCATTTATTTCTTTATTTTTTAAAGTAATTTTATGACTCTTATATACTTCCCCCAAAAAATTTGTTGTTCCAACATGCTATTACTACCATCTTACATTTGTCAACTTTGTGACTGTAAGGATTTTCACATCTAAACTAGACCTCAAGCATCATCAACAAAATGTGGATCCAGCCCTAACACTTATAGATCTATAAAACCAAAGGTATATTCCATATAAAGTTCCTATACACAATTTTATGTGTATCCCACATGTGCATTAGATATATAAAAACAAGCAAAAAAAATTATATCTAGGTGCTCATGTAAGTGTCACTAAAACCATAGATACTCTCTTGCACAAAAAATATTCAATTATAAAAAATTCAAATAGCAATAAGGATTTAAAAGTATACACATGTTTACATCTACTAAGCTATAATAAATTATTTCCTCATCCAAGAAAATATAACTTAATCCCAAACCTATAAATAATCTTTTAGGCTCAAAAGGGCAAGTAACTAATAAAAATATATCAATGAACCTAAAATTATTATAATACTCAAAAACAATACTATCCATGGGACATAGATATAATCAATAATGATATCGTAATGCACTCATGGGTAAGCCCACATTACAACATAATTAGATTTGAGCACTGAAATAAACTTTTCCATAGTGATCTATAACACAAAATTTTGATTTCCACCAAAGGAATGAAAACCATAGATATTTGGCCAAATATTTACGAATACAAGATACTTATAGTAATTTAATAATGAGTTCAACATGTATTATGTCAAATTTGAAGGACCCATAAGAGATTTATAAAATGAAATTTAAGGCTCCTTTAGAACATATAAAGTTGATGTGTTATTTCTACTTATGAAATGTCCTAATTCTCCAAAAAAACAATAAGGAAATGATTTGGTAGTATGTATCATATGTAGCCATCATGAATGAATCATATAATATCATACACATCATATGTATCTAGGGTCAAGAGATCAATTAAAGGATTGCACTTACCTTACAGCGTTATCCTCCTAGCAGACACTATAACATATAATAGTTTTAACAAAGTTTTAGATAGTGATTGAGGCAATACCATTTTCATAAGGTAATACAAGATAAATAAATTTACATTTTTTTAACCATACCTTACACCATTATATAAAATACATCAATTCACATTAAAATGGAACACACCAAAAAATATTTCATCATAGAAAAACAAATGAGCAATAATACTAACACATAAAATAAAAGTGATAGGGAAAGAAAGAAATTTTGAAAATAAATTGTATTAAATTGACATGAAATGATATTCTAAACTTCCATGACCCTATAACCTTATCTTCCTATAATTCACTATAACCTATAATAGTCTCAACACAATATTAGATGGTCATTGAGGTTATACAGTCTATAAAGTCATTGAGGTTATACAATCTATATATTCATTGAGACATTATGCCAAATAATTTGTGTTCTTTCAACCTTAGTATACTTTTGAAATCTATGTGATCTTCCCTAAAACATCACCCCATACCATTCACTCACAGACAATAAAATAAAATAGGAAGCTTATGTGGTTGGGGATTATTTTCAGAATGCATCATTAATTAAGAGTTTTAGGTTATTATTATTATATATTTCAATTTTATATCTTTAAATCTTTATTTTCTTTAAGGACATCACTCAAAAAATTAAAGTTCATAAATTGTAGGTTGAAGTTTGATAGAAATGTAGATAATGTAAATAACAAGTACAACATCTAAATATAAGAAATCATCTTCTAATGTTATGGACCTCCTTATTCCACATATCCTATTTTGACACATTATGGAAAATAATGAGTTTATCTTCAAAATCCTAGTAACATTTTATTTAAAATATCCAAGGCTTACAAACAAACACATTATGTGCATATATATTCTATAATCATACCATTCCATAAGGCAACATATCATTGATTTATTCAAAAAAATAATTATTTTTCCTTCTATACACTTCCACATTTTTCATATACCTCTATCAAGGCACTCACAACCACTATATATTTCAATAATCTAGCACACACTAGGTTTGTGCATGTTGTTTACCATCAACCATTGGGATATTTCTCATCCAATCTAATTTATGAAAATTACCTAGATTATCTTGCACTACACTTTATTTTGGCTATGGAAGTAGCTAGTCGAAAAATCTATCCAACAAATCGCATATGAATATAAAAAAACATATCAATTCAGTATCAATATTAAGTTAGAATCAACATAAAAGTAAAGATTATCACCTAAAATATCTAGCATAGATGCTTGATGCTGAGCATACAACTAATCTTACCTTACCATTGGCACTAGAATAATTCAATCCCGCCACTTTACCCTTCCCAACATTCATAGTTTCATATCTAGGTCTCTACATAAAGTCAACAATGTAACTTTAGTTTAAATAAAAGTATTAGTTATTATACCAATTTATCTATATTGAGATTCATACAAATTTGTGGGTTTACCCCTATCCCTTTCAAAATGCATGTTAGTTAGCATTATTATTTTTTGATATTTATTAATATTTTCCAAATATAGCCATTAAAAAAATTAAGATACACAAAATTGGTATATTAAAAGCAAATAAATATACACAAATGGTGATGATTGGTATGACCAACTTGAATTGAGAGTACCCTATAATTAATTTAAAAACTATGTTTTCCTTTGAATAAACATGAAAAAAATAAAATATGGAATGAGTTTTCCTAGTACTTTACCTTAAAAAGAGCCTATATTCCAAGACAAAAAAGTAAGGCCCTAAGGCATGGAGGAAAGTTTAAAGAAACCAAGTATTATTTACTATTTTATTATTACCTTCACAATATGTACTATTGTAATCCCTTCAAATTCTTATTTTGCATTTGGAAATGAGCAACAAATAGTAATATTTTACTCTTATATTTTTTTATGTCTTGAAATTAGATTTACAATAAAGATGACATACAAAATAAAAAATTAAATAGATTTATTTATTTTCTATTAGTTGAAATTTGTAGTCATATAAAATGTAAAATTTGGTAACTTGAGTGTGGCTAATGACACACAATCCATATGTCCATATTGCTTGCTCTCATGACTATCATAGGCATGTTTTCACTGATTCCTAATCATTTGTGGCCTCTTAGACTAAACCCTTGTAGACCCAAATTGATCATTCCATGTTTAATCTATCCCCCTAAGTCTTGTCAACCATGGAAAATAGTGCCCAAGCATGGAATATAGCACTAAAACTTACGGTATCTTGCTTCTAGATCTATTATCCTAGTGCATTTTGGCTTCTCACCGATCATATTATTCTGAATCCTTATCCTAATTCATGTCAGCCTAACACAAAGTCATTTAACCCATTATCATTAAATCCCCTATAAAATGCCATTCAAAGTCCATTTAGAAGGGTTGGCACTCATTCACAAGAGAGAAGCAAGAATACATGCAAGAATACTCAAGCACTCTTCCCTATTCTCTACATACAACCATCTAATAGTATTTCAAGCTTATTCAAACCTTTATACTAGTCCATAGTCATTCCAAGTACACATAGTTTTGCATTTACTTGCATTTTCATCATACTATGGCACCAAGCACCTCAATGGGAGAACTACATATAGCTTGATCCCTCCTCAGAGTATTGGTATGTAAGTATTATGCCCACACATGAGGTGTGAAGTACACCCATCATATCCTTTACACATTAACCCCTTTTCCTTATTTTCTAAAGTTATTTTTAATTACATAGAAGACATAATCACATGAATAATAAGATCTAAAAGGATTTTTTTTGATATTAAGGATCCAAATTTTGGTACAAAGGCTCACATAGATGCGATAAACAAGACCCAAAAGATCAAATCTCTATGATTTATTTGCACAATAATGGCAAAACCAAGATTATAACACTGAACACATAACATCATATTTTCAATGGTCTTATCCAATCACAAAATGGAGTTTAGATCTTAGTTTCTGATAGTGTCCCAGGCCTGTTCATCTAGTATCAAAAATTTTCTCAACCGTGATAACCCAGGATAAGCTAAGTCATATTTTCCCTCAGTTATTACTATTTTTAGAAAATCCCTAGTTACATTAAAATTTCACAAACTAATATCTTATTTATTTCATATTATTTACTTATTTTATCAACTCATACCCATTTATTATTTAGAAATTAAGCATCTAATTTTCCACAAATAATAAATCATTTGGTGAACTTGACTTTGTTTGTGTACAAAAACCCTAGAAACCCTAGAGTAAAATTCCTACTAATTTTTACTATAAATTTTTGATTTGTACTTGAATATTTAAATGTTAAATTCATTTCAAATTTTAAAAAATTTTAGTAAATTTTAAATTAACTTTCATTCAAACCCTAGTTGCCCATACTAGGTCCCAGTATTTTTCCAGTATTTTTTCAACATTTTTTTGAATTTTTGTTAGCATATTAAAATCATAAAATACATTTAAAATTCAAAATTAAATAGTAATTTCAAAAAAAAAAAAAAATCTCAAAACCCTAGTTACACATATTAGGTCATATTCAATCAAGCATTTCTAATAATTTTATGAATTTTTACTTACATATCTTAATGAGAAATTCTCTTTCAATTCAAAAATTCATAATATTTTGAAAAACTATAACTTTTAAATCCCTAGTTGCATGTACTAGTTCCTATTTTTCTTCTTGAGGCCTTACATCCATAATCAAATTTCAAAAATGATTCGCGCATATGTACAAATTTTTCTTACATTTATTGAAAATTACAAGATAATGGGCTCTATCATGTACATTAATAATGAAGTTTATCATATGTTAGTATAAAACTTCATCCTTTGAATATCATGCTTATGTTTCATTATATGGGATGATATTACAAAATTCATTGCCAAATATGGACAAAATTTCAAAATTCTTTTTGCATATTCTCTTTTGCTTATATGAAATAATTACCAACTCCATTTTGATAAACGCATTTGAAATGTTATGTTGCATGTCAAAAATTTATATGCATTTATGCAAAAATTAATACACTCTATCCTTTTCTTTCTATCTCTCAATGGAATAATTTTTGAGCTTATCATACTAAACATAATATAAATGTTATAATTAATGTCGAAGATATTTATGCATTCTCACACAAATCCATGCTCTCAACCATTTGCTTTCTATCTCTCATGTGGAAACATTTTCAAGCTTATCATGCTAAACATATTATAAATGTCATAGTTCATGTCAAAGACATTTATTCATTCTTTCACAAATCCATGCTCTCAACCCTTTGTTTTTAATATCTCATGTGGAAAAATTTCCATGTTTTTCATGCTAAACACATTAGAAATGTCATATCACCTATAAAATTTCTAAATGTATTCATGCACAATGCCATGCTCTTTATTACATAATTTCTTTCTCTCATGACTATTTTTTTTCAATTTTATCATACTAAACACATACAAAATGTTATGTTGCATATCAAAAATTTCTATGCATTCCTGCACAATGTTCACATTTTCTATTTCTTTCTTTCTATCTTGCCTATGGATTATTCTTTATAAGTATATCTTTGCGCAAATAATCAGTCAAATTACATAAAATTCACTCTACATTCATTCTTTCTACCTCAATGCACATAACTCATTAGTTAATTTTTTTGTATTTCCCTATCATTACTAGACACTAGGAAACACTAGCAGTTATATCTAGCCTTACTTCCTTTAAACTTGGTACATCTAGCTCTTATCCCACACCTGCTACGAACTCTATTCCTATATTAGATCATGTGGTCCATGCTATCACCCAATTTTATGAAGATAGGTATGTTAATTACACCCATCGTTATAACTTTGTCACTCAAGTTAGCTCCCTTTGCAATCTACTTTTATCTCCTCCACCTATTACAGTTCTTCCTCCAATCTAGATTCATCCACAAATGAGGCATCCATTACCATTACAAAGAGTTCATACACCTCCATAGCTTCAATAATCTAGACAACTTTCAACTATAGTGTTCACAACTAGAATAGTCTCATTGAGATCTCATGCATCTACACATAGAACACATGTTCAGAGAGCTTATCCTACTTCTAGGTGGGTCCCTAAATTGCTAAAGTTGCATCCACTTCTTAGAGTTATAGAGGGACCTCATAGTTGGTTTCTAATATAGATATTTTAGAACATTTACAACATATATAGCTTTCAGATTCAGTCCTAGAATTTCCATCATGCTTCACAATCATGCATGATCTTTCTTCTTGATACAAAAAAACATGATAGGGAGTCTCCCATGAGACTCATTGGTTAGTATCATATCTTCTCAGCCTTGCTTATACATAATTTTTTATAATTACTCGTACATACTTTTTTATTCTTGATTGTACATAGCTCAAATTTCAAAATACAAAAACAATATAACCTTTAAATTTTTTGAAAACATTCAAATATGTCAACAATAACAAAAACGTTTTGATGGTATGCATCATCCATGATTTACACTACTACTACTTTGCTAGGACATACATTTGTTGTTTCATGTTATTATATGTCAATTTATCCACATTACCATGCTTCATTAGATCTTATTTGAGTGTGTAGTGACATCTAGCTACTTGATTTATTCACTCTACCCATTGAGGGGGCATCCTACTTCTACATTCAAGACACACATCGATATACATGCCCACTTGGGGCATCTTATACATGACTACACCATCTAGGTTATGTCATTCCTACACTACACACTCTAAGTTACCATATTGATGTAAACTACTTACTACATTACACATATTACTATCAACATTTCATTAGTATTTATCACTTATGTATCTCTTAGCATATACCTAGCCTTGTACTAAATGTGTCTTGCATACTTTCACTCTTACTTTGATTAGTTATATGTGATTTTATCTTTCCAGTTATTACATGATTTCTCTTCTTGATTAGCATAGCTTATTGGATTGCATTTCCAATTCCTACTTGTCTTCTATATGTGCCTTTAGACATTTTCTAATGTCATTCTCTTCTATCTATGTGTGTGACTTAGGAAATTTTCCAATTTCCTTTAGTTTTACTCTTCCATGTGCTTGTGGCCCTTGTGTCAACCTTTATTGTTTCAATTATATGTGTATGTGGATTTTTAACATGCCTTGTATGCTTGTTTTCTAGTTTGAGTGACATGTACCCATGTCCCTTAATTGCTTGACCCCTTGGCCACTCATATATGCTTCTTACTTCTTGCTTTGTATGTTTGTTGCCTGATTACTTTTCCAATTTGTAGTGCCATGATCCATATCATGCATTTCCTTATTTTATTGGATTCCATGATGGACATCATTCTCCATCCCTCCTTGTTAACAAATAACAACTAACAATTAACACTTTCAATTTTAGATTAGTACATTACACATGTTATTACATTGTTATATTTATGTAGGCATATCCTTGTTGCTCAAACAATATCTCAATAAAAACCATGCTATATCTTGAGATATCCTGTTGATTATCATTACTATATCATATATATTTTTAGCTTAACACACTTGCAAGGCTCTTTATTCTGAGGGTAGTCATCACAACATCTTGATTCCTACCCTCAGAAAAGGGGACAAAAAACATGGGTTTTGTCATAGAGATCATATCTCCTAACAATCAAAAAATTAGTTTCATAACACTCAAAATAGAATCTAAACATTAGACTAGGTAGAATAGACCAGGCATATAGTGGAGAATATAGAACAATTACCAAATTTGGCATTGGATAACAATGCCAATGTTGGACTACATTTTCAAATAGTAGGGTGTCCTATTTTTGGTGCTCCTATATAGACCAAAGAAAAATCAAATTTTCTAGAAACATATAGAAAAGTAAGTTTTGTCACAAGTTTGTTAGCTCAGTACAATCTATATTCAACATGTTTTAGTATAATTTTTGCTCAGAGAATCCAGATATAGGGGGAGTCATGCAAAACATGTTGGATCTCACTTATAATTTTAGATTAGGTAGTTAATATAACTTCCAAATCAAAATCCATGTTTTAGACACTAGTAATTAGGGGTAATGTGCATGACACATTGATCCTCCCCTTTGTTTGCATTTAGTTTATTTCCTTAGAATTTCTTAGTAGTTATGTAGTTTATTCCATCTAGAAGTGGTTGACATCCTTTTTCAAGTTTGTATTTCATATAAGCTTAACTTCTCAAGTACCTGAGTTCCTGAGTTGGCTTCCACATAAGCCTATTCCACTAATTTTAGAGTGGCTTAATAAAAACCTAATCTCCACCTTTTGAAATGGCCAAGAGTGGCTTAGTTTTTAGCATACATTCATTTATCCATGCCAATATTTTTAGATCATAGTACAGTCATGGGCCTAAGGATCCATCTCATATGACATCTATTCCATGTCGGTATTACTTCATAGCTTCACTTCATTGGGCAATGATGGAGCCAAAGGACTAGCTAGCCTTTATATTCTTGAGCCACCTATTCAAAGGGATTAGACACACATTCCAAACATTAATTTACACATACATTATTCTTTAGCTTCACTTACTAAGTGACAATGGAGCCAAAGGACCTACCTTTGAATTTTTGTGCCATTTTTAGGGAATTGACCACTCAACTCCATTCATAATATTAATTTTGGTACAATACACACCCAACACAATCCATCATCATAATAGGTTTTTTATTGGATCATGTATCGAATGAAGTATATTCATTCCTTTCTCTTCCTCTCTCTCTCTTACCTATATTTTCTATGTTCTTATTTTAGATATAGTGTATATATTAAGGACTAATCTACTCTATGTTTTTCATTTTAGATTCACACTTCACACCATACTCTCTCTACACACATCCAACATCACATAGCTTCATGAGCTTCACCTTTATAGGTAAGTTCAAGTATGCTTTCTATTTTTCTTTTATCCTAGTATTTCACCTTGCTGCATTACTATAATAAAGGGGGGAGGGTAATTATAGTCATATAAAATCTGAAATTTGGTAGCTTGAGTGTGGCTAATGACAGCCAACCATAGGTCCATCTTACTCGACCTTCATAGGCATGTTTTCACTTATTCTTAGTCATTCATGGCATCCTATACTGGACCCTTATAGACCCATATTTCTCTTTATATGATTAAACTATCCCTCTAGGTCCTATCAACCAAGGATAATAGTGTCCAAACTTAGACTATAATGTTGAAACTTACGGTGTCATATTTCTATCACTAGTGTCTAAATGCATTTTGGCTTCTAATGGTCATATTATTATGAATCCTTATCCTAATTCATGTCAACCTAATGAAAATTTACTTAACCCATGATCATTAAATAACCTATTAAAGGTCATTCAAAGTCCATTTATAAAGGTTGGCACTTATTCACAAAAGAGAAGGAAGAATACAAACAAGGCAACTCAATCACTCTTCCTTATTCTCTGCATACAACAATCCAATAGTATTTCAATCTTATTCAGACCTTTACACTAGTCCCTAGTCATTCCATGTACACCCAATTTTGCATGTGCTTCCATTTTCATCACACTATGGCATGAATAATTTCAATGGGAGAACTACATATAGGTTTATCTTTCCTTGGAGTATTGTTATTTAGGTAGTGTGCCCAAACATGGGGTCTAAAGTGCATCTAGTTTATCCTTTACACACTAACCCATTTTCATTATTTGTTAAAGTTCAATTTAATTACATAGAAGACACAAGTACATGAATAATCATCACTATAGGGATTTTTGCTAATAGTGAGGCTCTAAAACTTGGTACACAAGCTCACATAGACATAATGAACAAAAACTAAAAAGATCCAATCTCTATGAGAAATTAGGATAATAGCGGCAAGACCAAGACTATAGCATTAAAAACATACCATCCTATTTTTGGTGGTCTATCTAATCATAAAATGAAGTCTAGATCTCATTTTGTGATAGTGTCCTAGTCATGTTCCTCTAGTATCAAACTCTGTCTCAGCCATGATAGCCCAAAATAAGTTAAGTCATATTTTCTTTGAATTATTACTATTTTTAGAAAAAAAACCTAATTATAGTCAAATTTCACAAATAAGTAGCTTATTTATTGCATATTATTTACTGATTTTATCTACTCAGACCCATTTATTATTTAGGAATGAAACATCTAATTTCCAAAAAATAATAAATCAAAATTACACAATGTGATGAATATCATCGGGAAATTTAGAATTTCTCCCATCTAAAAATATATTATTTTTTACATAGTGTGAATAAAAACATAAAGACATTAAAAAATTTATAAGTATTAATATGTAATAATGATTGATTTATACTCATAGTGGAATTAAATAGGCACAAAAAACTACCACTTAAATTTACATGGTGTTCTATGTTAGAACTATCATGAGGGAAGCATGTCTTGATCACAACATCCATAACATGTTGTCATACAAAGAAAAGGTGATACATCTAGAAATAAAACAAAGGAAAAAAAGGAAAATTGGATAAAAATAGATCTAGCATGTTATCCCATATCACTTTGTTCGAAATGCAAAACACCATGTGTAGGGATTCATATTATCTGTTAAGATTGATGTATCCATATTTAGAAAGTGTTGAACAGAAGACCAAATCTATTAGAGATTACAAAAGAGGAGCATGATTCTCTATGGTGATGGAAAATACATTTTTTAAAAGAGCTAAAAGTATCAAGAATAACGTGGCAAAGCAACATATCATTGAATCCATTATTGTTAGTAAGAATCTATTTTTGTGTTTAGATTATTTGGCTAGTTTGTAGTAAAAAATAAAAGACTATTATTATGTATTTAATTTTACAATCTACATAACATTTGATTCCTTAAAATTTGATTTCTATTGGGTGTCCAATCTCAAAAAAATAATTCCAAAATTAAGACACTTTATGTGTGATGAGGACATGAAGCTAGCGCTTGAATCCCAATCTATTATTGTCAATGTATTTGATCTAGAAGTTCATTAGGACCACAAAGAATGGATGATATAATTAAAAAATTTATTTAGTAAAAATAATTTGAGAGCACAAATATCATCCAATTATGGGGTTTAATCATATTTGGTTGTTTATAGGTAGAGTTATCTTTCTAGGGCATTTGAGTGATTCAAAATTGGTGAAACTTATTGGCTATTAGTGTGAACATGAACACATATTTCTCAATTATTATTTAATGGCTAAAGTAAATTTGAAAATAATCTACTTCAAACTAGTTGTAATGGATCCTCGACTTATAGTCCAAACTCCTTCTTATGTGTCACTTCTTCCAAACCTAGAGGTGAACTTAAGTCATAAGTCATCATATAAATTCTCCAACAACTTTTGGGTGTCTATAGTAAGTTTCCCAAGGACATGTGGAAGTTGATCCTTGACCAATTTTTTTTTCATTGTCACTTGTCCCAGATATATTACTCATTATCCATGGCACCCACTTGATATTGGTAATATAGGTTTCATATAGTAATTTACAGTTGGTTTTCAAAACTGCGAGTTTAGTTAATGGACTCTACCATTGTGGTTTATTTCCCAAAACACTATGGGTGATGAAATGCTATCTTGACACTGATTATTATATTTCTATAGGTGGCATAACTTTACCCTAGTATAAATGGTATTTTACACATGTATAATGAAGACACATCCTATGCTTTTCTAGTAATACATTATTATACTCTTTAAGGTAAATACAAAAGAACATAGCTAGTATCACACTTGGGAGGTGAAATTAAAATATCATAAGTCTTGATTTATATTGTTTGTTTATTTCTCAAGACATTCATAACTAAAATTTGTCCATTACAACCACCTTGACAATATTTGGCAGGTAGTCTCCTTCGTCATGAACATAACCTACTAAGTGTGAATGATGTATTAAATGACATACCATGAGTATAATATTAAAACATATTAAAATTATAGAATATACATAAATTAAACAAATACATGTGGATAATATGGTCTAAGTATAATGGAAATAATTTAAGTTACCCTAGGGTGTATTAATCATTTTGGTAACTCTTCATAACTACTAGTATCAACTATAGGATCATTGAGACTCAAAATTATTATTTTTCTAATACTACAACCATAGCCTATACATAAAATGGATTACCTTTCAGACCTATTTAATGGATTATCTCTCTCTTCCTAAGTTTAATAGAATTAGCCCACATTCTAGGACTAGGCAAAATACCTTAAGTTGGAACCATCAAGTGTATTGACGTTAATATTAAGGCGTGTATTCCTAACTTAGAGATGAATAAATTTTAGGGAATTAGAAATAGGAATTGATCCACAATTTTTCTAGGAATAACACCTTGCATCCATCTGTTTGTAAATAAGGGAATGATCAAGTACCATATAAATAGCCTAATTATCCCTTGACAATAGCGTATGATGTACATGGTTGTAGGTAATGATCATGATTTGACATTAGACATAATAAATATTTTTATTATGCCCTAATAACTTTATAAGAGTTAATTTTGAGTCAAATCCTAGTTATATACTTGGTGTAGAGTCACATGAATTGGCCCTTGACCAAGAACAAGTACTGAAGCTAGTGTCTAGTCTTATGCACTTTGGTATACAGGTGAAATTTGATTTAATTATGAATAATGGCCTTAAGGTACATTTATTGGACCATTAAAATAAGGCTAACACCTATGTTAATCCATTCCCAAGGCAATGAAGCACTAGTTACCTTGTTAAGACTAACTTTCAATTCTTATGAAATAAATGAGTAAATATTTGGTATACCATGTGTAAACCATGAACATTCATCATGATCATATTTACACTTATAAGATAAGTAAAAATACATGGATTTTCATGATAGTATATTCAGATCAATATCATTGATTCTCAAATCTGATTCATAATACCTTTACTACTCTAATATATGTGCATTGTTTGGAATGAATTGAACCTTTTATTGGTTCCTACTTAGAAGATAGTGGTAGTTTTTTTGGATATTCATCATATTACTTGTTATATTTTCATTGTGTATATATATAGTAATTTCCCCTGTTATATTTATTTATGGTTGAGTAATTATTTTCAATTTTTGATGGTACACTTATTTCTCTTGAGCTCCTACCAAATCTTATCAGTAACAAACAAACATTGTTAGTTCAATGTTGCTAGTCATAACATTTAAATGTAGAAATATATGTCAGTTAATTCTTGATATATAACTCTTTTAAATGTTATAAAATATATTTATTACATAATCAAGAACCAAGTTGAGATAAACTTCATCATTTTTAGAAGTAGAATAGAAGCAATTCTTTAGATCCACAATATTAGGATGATCTAGACAATTCATTATTTCTAATTCCCAATTTTTATATCATTTGTCTTGTAATACCTTTTTTGGATAAAATTTCTATAGTCTCTAAGAACATAACCTAAATAGGAGATAATTAATGATATTCAAAAGACAAGTTAAAAATCCTATGAATAATAAATAAAAGTAGTCATTCATATTAATATAGTAGAAGAAATGAATTACATCTTAAATTGGAGAAAACCACATGAATGATATAGTTACAAATTTATTTAATACTAATATCATGTTTTAAGTTTTGATATCAAGTATAATATATAAATGGATTGAAATACATTACTAAAATACAATCCAAAAAGACTCAGTGCCAACAACCTGCTCAACCTTGTAACTTACATTCTATTTAAAGAGAACAAACAAGATTAAAGATTCATAATTCCAACGAAAGGTTTTTAAATGTTAAAATAATTTAAAAAATCCATCATAAGATTACTTATATTGGTATTCCATTTTTACCAAACATCGTTCTAAAAATAATTTTTTGAATCTGAAAAAAAATCCATCAACTACAGGAGCATTCATTGTTATAGTTCAAGTGTGTATTTGATCCCTATTTCATTGTTAGAGGTAAGCCATTTACTTAACCCTATAATTAATGTAAAAATTAATATTTCGTGGTTTCATTCCACTTAGAAACTATCTATACCATCATACAAACATGTCATGTCATTTCATTCTACACATTATTAATTAGTGAATATTTAATTTTGTTTAGTGGTATAATTCCATTAATTTAAAAATTTTATGACTTAATAATTATTCAAGTCAACATAATGTAATGGTCTTTAGATATTCAATATCATATTTTGTGTAATAAATCATATGTTATCATTTATAAAGTTGAATTTAATAAAAGTTATGTTAGAGTCAATTTTATATGTCTTATATAAAGTCAAATAGTCAATATCAATATAATTAATTATGATAATAAGATAAAATATATTCATAACCCAAATATATAATATATGCATTTGTCTTTTGACATCCATATATAGGAAAATAGATAAAAATAAGTCTTACAAGTGGAAATGTGATGAGAATCAAATTATTCATGTTTTTGTTTCATGACATCGATAACCGCAATATCATCCACATTTAAAGCTTGGTCAATGGCCTCTATAGCACTCAAAGGATTGTGAATAATATCCTTTCTTACTATCTAGTTTTAGCATGGATTCATTTTCTAACACTTCACAAGTTGAAGTAGTCCATCCACACCATGCATCATTGTTCATCGATTCATTAGACTCCTCTAGAACTTGATGTGTGGGTTAAACTAAAATCCCTACGTGTGTCCTCCTAAAGTGGCCAACAAATTTTGGCTATTGGATTATTAATATATATTATAATATAAAATATTATTTAATATTAATATATAGTATTATATAGTATATAAATAATATTTTAATATCATATAATAATATATGACATACACACACAGACATATGTTAGAAGGTCAGTATTCATTATTCTGAGTGAGGTATAACTATCAATCTATACTCTTTTTCTTTACAAAACAAAAATTTAACAAACATAAAATTACATCCCTTTCAACATAACTTACACTCTTCAATATGGAAGTTCTAACCTCCATAATGGAAGCTATAATAGTTTGGTTGGTTATGATTTAAGACACATCATACCACCCTAGTTCTTAGAGAAAACTGTGCAGTATAATTATTATGAATACAATTTTTTTTTATCAGTGTTATATCTATATCCATATCTATTTATATATGGCATCCTATATTAATCATTCAGAATGGAAAAATCTTGTAAATATATGTATCCATATCTATTTGCATATGTCATCCTACATCAATCAACTAGATTATATAGCTGTCATCTTTCATTGAAGAATCCTTTTCCATTTTTAGTATAACTAGTTTTAGATTCATCCAAATAGGTTTAATATAGTTAAAGTGGTTTTAGTTCATCATCTAATTAGTTTCAAGGTCATGTAAATTGAGATGTGGTGTATTTTTTATGTTGTTAAAAGAGCCATTTGATATTTGACCCATGGTTTAATTAAGATAACACATGTTCCATTCATGTATTGGGTAAATGACATAGTTTGGTAAAATTTAAATATTGTATTTATAGTTGTGACATGTTGTTAGACTTTGCACATGTATTTTACCAAGCTTATTCTAGTCCATGACTGAAATGCCTTGTCATTGCCCCTATCAATCATCACCTAGCTCACCTTTAAATCTTTCACCACTTTAACAATTGTATGGTGTTGCCTTTCCCCACCACCTTGTTATTGGACAAGCTCACCATGAAATATAATGTTGCCTTCATACACATCTCATTACCATGTCATATAAATTAACATGCAACTTCACTTTCCTCTATCACCTAAATTGGAAATATAAGATTATTATTTCTTAATGTTTCATGTACAAATATTTATATGGGGTCAACGGTCATTAGGTTTTGAGTGAGGTATGATTTTTGATTTAACCTCTTTCACTTTACAAAACCCCTCTTTACAAAAACATTAAATTATATTACTTCCAATGTAACTTTCACCTTTTAGGAAATTGTTAGTTTAATTAGATTATATGTCTAGAAGTGATGTTGTATTTGATCATTTTATTTTAAAACTTTAACACCTGTTGTGCATGATATTATATATGTACTCATTATTATACATCATATTTATGATTTTGTCTCACAAAATGACTTTTTTTATGATCCAAATAAATTACCATGATGATAAATTCTTTAACCACTTACTATTTTTTTCATAAAGGTTATTACTATATATGCAAATTTTTGTAACAATTATAGACTATTATATATCTATGTAAAATTTGCTAATAATTTTAACTATACCTTAGAAGTTTCATTATCTTTCCTACTATATAAAATTAATGCATTATGTTAATATTCAATGTCAATAATAATAATTATATCTTTATGGTCCTAAATATTAAAACATTGGTATTATCTTAGTGTTATTGGGATGATAGAATTTGTCAAAGCTCTTTCACTCAAAATGATCCACTTACGAGTACATACTAAATCCATGTCACAACACTTATTCATTCATGCACTTTCATGTATCTAAAAAGAAAAATTTGTGAATGTCTCCATGATAATAATTATGAGATAACATTTCACTTTCTATATCATTTTTAGAGGCTATATATATTCACGTCCATGTATGTTATATGTATTTTAACTTTTGGTGTTTTATTCAAAGGGTTATAGTTTAACTAGTGATAATTATGGTTTTGTAGGTTATTTATTAGGGTACAAATCCTTCTAAATATCTGACATGAAGAGTTAAATAAATTATTAAATATACAATTATTTAACAATTATAATTTATTATATGTAATCAAAAACATAAGTAATCTAGGTTATTAAATAAAAGGAAAAATAATATATTTTTTAATAAATATATTTACATTATTTGAATTTAAAGAAAAAATCAAAATTTTTACAAAGAATTTTAGCCAAGAAATCTATTAGAGTCTAAGAATATCAATATATATCTATCACAATCTCTCCACCATAAAATATCATTATGTTAGAGTAATTATTGTATTTTAATTACTTTAATTAATCTTACTTAAGGTGTGCACATGCCTATGTGCTTACTAAGCCACACTGGTTCCCTAGTGAGTAATAGTGGTTTCTCCAATCAATCCTTAGTAGAGGACAATGGTCTCACCATGCACATAGTGGGAATGCCACCTATTTGTCCTCCATTCACCTATTATTCATATAAGTGATGCACTTATATAATGTATTCATGAGAGAGAGGGAGATGGATTTGCGAAACTACTCTTTGTAATCTATTTATTAGTAATATGATTTTTTTTTTAGCAATGCATCATTAACTTATATTGTGGTAATGGACTTTTGGAGAGACATTGGGTGAGTTTCTTGAGCACTCCAACATGGTATGAGATCAATCTACACCAATCATTACTTAACCATTTTCTATTTCAGCATCTATCCATCATTTCTGACATCAAATATATGATTTGGTAGTTTGTCTTACACATCTAGGGTTTTTTTTAGACAATCAACAAGCCATTGCATTTGATTTGCAAAGGAGACATAACATTCCATTTGGTGTGTTATTGTAGCTCATAAGGGTTCATTGGTGGGAATGCACAATTATTTTGAGGAATATTACTCAACTTTAAGTTTTTGGCTTCTTGTTGTAGCTCATTTTTCAAGTTGTTTTCTAAAGAGTGGTCTTGGAAAATAAATAGGAGGTTTGGCACTTGTTTTAAAGCTTTTAATGTTTTTTACCAAAATTGAAAGCTACTTGCATGGACTTTCATGGAGAGTGGAATTATTGTCATATGTTTTTTCATGGCTGACATTGCTTTGTGATGGGGATTTTTTTGTTGAGGGGAGACATTTTGAGAGGATTTTATTATTGGGGGATATCTTTTACATGGTGGGGCTTATCTTCCTTCGCTAGAAGAATAATTTAGTACAGGTGCCCTTTTTTATTTTATGTGTGTACATCACATATTTATTTTATTTTTTATTTATTTTTAAAAGTGGTGTTTAATATGGAGAGAGTCCTTTTTTAACACTAAATTATAATTACTTTTGATTGTAAGTTTGACATTTCATATATTTTTAGGGGTAATATTGAAGGGTTATTTTAAAACATATTATTATTGTTGTTAGTTGAAGATGGAGGGTGAGTTTGGTTTGGTAGGAAGCTAAACCTCCTCATATGTATATAAATATTTATTCTTTTTCATTTTTTTATACTTCTCTTTTTTATGGATGTATTTTTTATGTTAACTGACATTTATTATGGAAGAATTTCTAAGGTGAAATTCGATGTTTATTATCATTTAAATGGTTATACTAGCTTTAAATTATCACACCAAGGGCTCTAGCCCCTTAACACCATTTGGGGATTCCAACCCAAGACCCTTGTACCTAAGCCCTTTATTCATTACTTCTAGTGTACTTCTTTTGACTATCGATAATTGGAGACTAGGGTTTGATCTGGTAGGTAGTTAGATCCACTCAAAACCTTTTGTTTTGATGACATTTGTATGTGGATGAATTCTTAGTGGAGACCAATATCCAAATGTTTGAGCTTATTGACCCTCCTACTTTTTTATGCTCCTTATTGTTCGATCTCTTTACTAGGAAGATGAGTTTTTTAGTGCATTCATCTCTCTTTTCATAGAAATTAGTCTTACATAGATTTACTACACTGTATAATTTATTACATCACTTGATAATATTGGTGTTTGATGGGACTTATTTTATAGTCACACTAAGATTCATAAAGTTTTTTTTCTTTGAGTGTGTGTGCTCCATGTTGAGGAATTTATACTTCTGTTGTTTGACTATCCCATCCAACTAGGGAAATCGACTTGACAACTTTTGTATCTATATTTTTTTTTTGATAATCTCTTTCAAATTCTAGTGAAGCTTGTTCTCCTTCTAAAGAGTTGCTAATTTGGTGTAGTCTATTGTCAACATTTGTATGTAATAGGATGAACCCACATTGTATTCTAAAGACACATTTTTGATAGAATCCAACATCCTATAGGTTGTTTTTTTTACAATTGATTCTTTTGGGTGTATTCTTGCATTCATCATGACATTTTTCATCAATTTATACATATTTTGGTTAGCCAATAACATGATCTCTTCTGAGCTCCATGCTTATTCCCAAAATTATTAGAGAATGTGTCCTACCATAGCCCAAGCAACATATTATTCTTATTGCTCCTATTTTTGTAGTTGATTATTTTTTGCCTATTATTATTGCACACTTTGCACATCCCATTCCACTTACACATACATATATGCTTGCCTATTTTGAGATACATACCACTACTTTTGGCTCTCACATGTTTCATTTAATGTATCACACTACTTGACTTATGGGCCTTGATAAGCATATGTAGGGATTAGCTACACTTATTTATCTTATTATATGGATTACTCAGCATTGCATTAGATATTCTAAAGGCAATTAATTTTGAGTTGGACATTTTGATGATATAACTCATATTTTTGTATGTTCCACTCTTCATGAGGATGTTGAGTAACACATGATTTTTGTTCCACCTTAACTTAGGCATGAGAGTCTTGAGGATGTGTTAGGATAAATTACCCTGACACATTTTTTTATGTTGCCTCATATTCTCTAATTATGGCCTTTACACCCACTCACATGTAGGCACCTTAATCCACCCTCCATATTTATCTGGGATGGATTTCATATGTCAGTGGAATCAATATGATTTGCAAGGATTTTTCTAATGTGGTTTCACCAATATTTAGCTTATTCATTGGCACACATCTCCATTATTTTATGAGAAACTCTATTGATTCTTAAAGGCATCTTATATAGATTGATAACATTCTAGGATTTATTTCATAATTTGGTGTTGTAATTTTTGGGATTATTTTTAACTTGTACTGAGTTATAAAGTGCCATGGGGGGTTTGTTGATTTAGCCTTTTATGCTTTCATGTGTTTATGTCCTCTACTCTGGGCACTTTCTCACTCCTTCATTATCTTGACTTTCCAACCACCACTAGGGCCATCTTCATTAGAGATATTTTATCTATATTTTTTGACACTTTTGTTACAATTAACAATCTCTTTCAAATTGAAGTGTAGTTATTTTGGTGAATTCTAGTGTCAATTTATCTTATTTAAAAGTTCACCAGTCCTTTTCATCATTATATGGAGTTATTATGTTCCATAAACTATCAGTGTGTCAATGTTTGAGTAGTAAATTAATACCACTTATACATACTTTTTTACATCACTCCACTTAGTTATTAGTATGGAGGCATGGTAAATATCTTGCTTCTTCATTTTTCATGTTCCTTGCTAACACTTTGTGCATCACATCTTTTTGTAGTAAATGAAATTTAGTTTGTCAAACCTCTTTGCACTTCTGACACCTCTGATAGCCTCTTTTTGTAAGAGATATTTTGATGAATATAGTGTCAGTTATTTTTTATGATCCAGCGGTAGATCCAGATAACTCATCTAGATTTAATTTCTATTGATAATTTGAAGTCCACTGAGCCTATTTATATTTGATGGCCCTTGTTCCATCTAGTGTACCTTATTCACCATGGTGTTTGAGTATTGAGTCATTTAATTTCTTGGGATGACTTAAATTATATGTTTTGTTATCTTGACTTTCATTGTCGTTACTATTTTTTGATAGAACCTTGTATCATATCTCATGTTTTTCCAATTTACTCCATTACATATAGGTATTATATCAGACACTTTATTTATTAGAACCTAATTAAGGATTGTTATTTTTCTTAGTGTCATTATTGGTTAATTTTTATTTAGTAACACCAATGTGTAATCCCCACCAATATTTTTTATCATTTTTCACCATTTTTCATGATTTTATTTAGAGACTTTTATTTCCATCTTCTCTTAGTTCATCATTGAGGGAGGCTATTTTAGGAAAATGATTCCTTGAGTTCATCATTCTACCAAGTATTTTGGATAGTAATTTTCATGTTCAATGATCCTCATCTTCCACATCGATTCCTAATTTGACTTGACAATCATAATGACTCGACATCCATGTATTTAGGAAAGATGGATTTACATCTATAGGGAAACTTAGCATCACTAAATTCTATTTTTATACATGGGTACTTTATCATGCTTAATAGTTGGGGCCCTTTTTATTTGTTTTACCTCCATAACATTCACTCAAGGGAGTATGATATAGTATTTAATGTATTTTAATTATTTTAGTTAATATTTATCAAGGTGTACACATTATTGAGTGCTTAGTGGGCCACAATATATCTTAAATGGGGGACAATAGCCTCACCACTCAATCCTTAGTGGAGATAATGGTGCCACCATTCAACTAGTGGGAATGCTACATGTTTTTACTCCACTCTCTTCTAATTTTTCATATAAATGATGCACTTATGTAGTGAATTCATGAGAGAGAAAGTGAGATGAATTTGGGATAATTCTCATTATAATCTATTTGTCAGTAATGGATAGTTTTTTTTAACAATGCATGATGATCTTGGATTGTGGTAATAGCCTCTTGGAGAGACCCTAGGTGAATGCCTTGAGCACTCAAAAAATTTATCATCAAAATATTTAAAAATTTTAAAAGTAAATTCCACATAATATAAGACTCATTTTGACACCAAATACTATTAAATAACTTTGTTTTTAACATTAAATAATGTAATAGTTTTAAGTGGATTAGTAACATAACTTGGTTGGTGTGTAAAGAGGGGAGAAATTGATGATCCTTTAAACATGTTTACTCATGTATATTAACTTATATTTGAGTTATTTTCATATGGTATTAAACTTTTATGTATGTTATATGAGTTTTGGATTCCTATTAATTATACCTATAATTAGTTCAAAATATATCTTGGGATCATCAAAGATATTTTTTATGATGTCAATTATTATTCAATTATATAGTTCCTTTGGTGACTATAATATTATTTTAACCCCAACAACTGAAAAAAATAAAATAAGTATATATAAACTTTTCTTACATGCTTTTGGACAACACTTTTAGTTGTGTTCTTATTTTTCTAATAGTAATTCATAAAATATAAATTTAATTAGAATGCATATCTTAGATAAATATATGTAAAATATCAATCTTAAGAAGGTCACAAAATTACACATTTCAACTAAAAATATACACACATGTCAAAGCAAGTTATTTATAAAAGCAATGATTCTAGGAAATGAAATAATCTAGTGTAAACTTTAGTACCTAACTCTGCTAAAAAACCATAAAAAAGTGAAAAAAACAACATAAATTAAAAATGACATCAAATCTAAAACATATATTTATTAATCAAAATCCAATTTCACTAGTCCTTCAAATATTGAATCAATGCATTTTATTAAATAAACAACCACAAATTCATACATTAAGTGAGTATAAATGTATATAAGCTCTATTTCATTGATAAAATAATGATTTATGTACAATTATCTAAAGCTCAAAGTAAATAAGTAATAATAAAAATATACATATATCAGTGGAACTTAATTTTGAAGGGAATTTTTTTTCATAATTCAGATGGTAGGAAACATCAAAGTCACTATAAACTTCAATAGGCTACAGGGAAAAAACTGTGTAAAAATGTAAAATACAAAAAATAGTTGAAGGGAGTAACAACCAACTAAAAATAAAAATAATTCATTGAAATAATGTGTTATTATAGGTATATCTCCTCACCAGATGCCCTAATAAAATTCCATCAACATGTAAAAACATTGCAAATAAGTTCTTATGAAACCCTCAAATTGTATGTTAATGATCATCTCCCTTATCCAAGCCAAACATTACAACATAACACTAATTTGTGTCATAATCTCATTAATATCATTTTTGTAAACCATGAAAGTATTGAACCAATGTATTTTATGAAATTTATAAAGAAATATTTATGATTTATGATTTCAATTCAATGTGTATTAAGTTCCACTCTGAGTCTGACTTTTGATTCAACCTTATTGCACATCATAATGCCACTCAAGGATAAAATAAACTTTGCTTTGAGATTATTTTATTTAGTGTAGTAAAGTGTAATATTATTCTCAATTAAAGTTTATAATTTAGTTTTGATTTTTTATGTTTTAAATCTCACTAATAGATACATCTTTAGGGGAGAGAAGATTGGACCTAGTAATGAGATTTGAAACTTCAGAAATTAATTTATTTTTGATTAACCGTAATAGTTTGGTTTATTGGATCTTAGATTTTTTTTTTTTACTTTAAACTAATAAAAAATATCCTAAAATTGTTAGGAAATTGTTTCTAGCAAATAGGACAAAATAAAAAAACCATTTAAAAAAAATAATTTTGCTATAAACTATATCTTATTTGAGATTTTATGCTTTCACAATCCATATAAAAAAATTAAATATTTTAGAATAATTATGTGACTATTTTTTTTTCATAATTTCCAATCACCACCTATGATCCAACATTAGGTGAAAGAGACTTCATGGGTGGTTATTTGAAACATCAAGCAAAAAATGAGCACATAATTATTTTGAAAACCTTAAATTTATTAACTCTATGTCATATTTCAAAATATACATGTCTTATAACCATTAAAAAGATAAAAGATATTTGCTAAAGGATCTTATATATACCCTACCACCAAAGAGTAATAAATGTGAATAAATAACTAAATAAAGACTCTAGTTTAGATATATGTTTTCTCATCCTAATGTAACCAACTTAATTTTATTTGAATAGGTAAAGAGAGATGTCAATGTCTATATAATATATTTATATCTGTGTTTATTCAACATAATTTAATTCACTTAAAGTTATTATTTGAATATTTAGATATAAATTTGTATATCTATATAATTGAGGTGTTCCAAAAAAATTTGCATTAACTATTATACACTAGATTTTTGATGTTTCACTTATCTTCTTCATGATAATATGTTATAGGTGATCAATGATCAAAATTGATCCTATCACAACTCACCCAATGGGTTCAAAACTGTCTCAGAACTAGAATTTAAAAAACTATCATAAAATAAAAATAAAAATAGAACTTGAATGTCATAGTTGAAGTGTCATTTTTTAGTAAATGATAAAAGAAGGGCTATTTCATTACATAGATATGAAACATTTGTGGTCATCAACACCTTGATAGTGTGTTAGGTATCTAAGGATCATTGATTCATTAGTGAGTTGTGATAGGTTGAAAGTACATACAATTGGGATTTCAATACATTTTTTAATCATAAATGTGCATGTGAAAAAAATTGAGTGAAATTTTTGATACTAAATAAAATAATGGTAAATTAATGAGAAATTTGTGCTACAACTGACATTTTAAATAAACATATCTAAAAATCATGGTTAATAAATTAAAAAATATAGAAACTATCTAAAATATTATTTAATATAACTTAAAATTGATTTTTAAGTACATTTGATACATGTTGTGTACAATGTCAATTGTTGTTTTTTTCATACAAAATGAATTGTAAAAACATATCAATATGATGGTTTTGTTCATTCAATAAGGAAGGGAAGGGTCTTTGAGCCAAAATTTGTATTGTGGCCAAGCATATCAATCATCAATTAGTGGGTAAGCTATTATTTTTTTATAGGGTTTCTTCTCTTTGGTTCTTATTCACAGATCTCTGCTTATTTAAGAATACATTTTTTTTGGCAATCAATTAATTTTATTTGGATCAAAAATGAAAAATAAAGAGATCATATTATTTATATATAGTTGGTAATGACATCTTATATGTCTATGTACTTTATTTTTATCTAACTTGAGATTCTAAGTCGTATAATACTAGAGACAATCTAGTTGAAAAAGTTATGAAGTCTACTTTCATAAGGTTCTATTTTTTTAGGGTTTTACTAGAATTTATAATAAGGTTCCACAACTTTGCTTCCATTTACCTCAAGGATGTTTGTCTCACTTTTTAAGTATTTAAAATGGTCTATATTAAATATGAGCACTTGTTTATTTTATATTTTTATATTTAATTTATTTTACATGAAATAAGTATAAAGTGTGAGAAAATGGCTTCTATTGGTCATCCTAAGAAGGATAAAATATAACTATAATTTGTTGATGCATTTGGTCTCCCTCAATATTTTAATTGGTCATTAAAAAAACTAAAAGTTAGAGTTGAGGTATTAATTTTTTTAATATAAATGACAAAATAAGCATTATTTCATTACATAGATGTAAAACATTTGTGGATGATGGCACCTTGATAGAATGTCATGTGTCAAGGATCCCTAATGCACTGGTGAGTGGTGAAGGTTGACAATACTGAAAGTTGGGATTTCAATTTTTTTTGATAATTTGTACATGTAAAACATTTTAATTAAGTGAAACTTTTAATGTTAAATGAAATAGTGGGAAATTAATGAGAAATATTTGCTTTGATAGATTTTTTAAATGAATATATCTACAAAGCATGTTTAATAAATCAAAATTTATGGCCCTAGAGTTATACCTCAATGGTAAGCCATTACAAAAGTGAGCACTAGGTCATGAGTTTGACCCCTAGGTCACGAGTTTGAGCCCAAATTAAAACATGAGCATAACATGGGGCACTATTGTAAGATCAAGGGATTAGTCCATTGGACTCACCCTATGATAGCATGCCTAAGTCTGTGCTAGATCACTTGGTCCAACATGGTGATAATGCCATGCTTAAAAATTTGTAGGACACCCTCAGTCACCAAAAATAAAAATAAATGAAAAATGAAAATTTACAAAACCTGTCTAGAATATTATTTAAAATATAACTTAAAAATGAATTTTATGTATTTTTGATAAATGGTGTGAATAGTGTCATGTGTTTTTTTATTCATACAAAATGAATTGTTAAAGAGAGCAGTGCAATGGTTTTATTAGTTCAAAAAGAAAGGAAAGGGTCTCATAGTTGAAATTTATGTTGTGGCCAAAAATATAAATCAGAAATTAATTGGTAAGATGCTATCTGTTATACAAGGTTTCTTACGTTTGGTTTCTGAATTCATGAATCTCTGCTTATTTGAAAATAAAAGCTTTTTTACCATATATTCTTTTTATTTGAATCAAAAATGAAAAATTAAGAGATCATATTATTTAAAATTAGTTGGTAGCCTCATCTTATATGTTTATGCATTTTATTTTTATTTAATTTGAGATTCTAAGGCCCACACTTCTAGAGGCAATCTAGTTGAAAGTTTTACCATGTCTAATTTCAAAATTTTGCATTTTTAATTTGTTCTACTAGAATTTGTAATAGGGTTTCACTGCTTTTTTACCATTTACCTCAAGGATGTTCAACTCACTTTTTAAGTATTTCAAAATGTATATAATAAATATAAGCACTTGTTGATTTTATAATTTTATATTTATTTTATTTTTTAAATAAGTATAAATTGTTAGACAATGGCTTCCATTAGTTATCGTAGTAAGGATAAAAGATAAATATCACTTGTTGATGCATTTATTATCCCTAAATATTCCAATCAATAATGTCACTCCCAAAATGAAGACTTTGATGTTCATCAACACGAATAAAACTATGAATTAGATGGAAAATAAATTTGAGAAGAAGAACAAGCATCACACAAATAGAAAAGAACATTCAAGTCCAAATGGAAAACAAGGTTTCCATGAGACATGTTATAAAATATTGTAATGGCATTGAAAATATAAAGTGTTCTTGTGTGTAAAATATAAGATAAAAACTCCATTAAATAATGTTGGGATCACCACCTTTTAAATTAGTGGTCTCAGAGCCTATGCAAAATCAGAGCCTCATAAATTTTATTTACAAGTTTTGGAGGGAGAAATCAAATGAAGTGATTTTATAATTAACAAACATTTATATCTAATGGTAGATATTGAGAAGGAGAAAATCATATCAATGATTGAAAATAAGTTTTTTTATGTCACACATGATTTTATTTTATAACTTTATAAGTTATTTTGTGATGAATAGGTATAAAGTCACTCTACACATGCCCATAACAAATAAATACTCTGTATATTCAAATACCACATTTTTAAAAGAGTCTCTACATGGTACAAATGAATTATACTAGAAAAATTTTAAAGATGAGATTTTTTTAGTATGTTTTACTCAAATTTAGTTGATCAAGCTACTAATTACACTATGGAAAGATATTTGATAGTTTATATTACATATTTAAAAAATGAAGGAAGAGGTCAATGTGTATAAAACGTTATATGCCTCCTTCAAAAAATGGATGGAACATCTCAATCTATGTATGATGTTGCAATAACTCTTTTAACAAAAATGAATTAATATTTGATGAAGTTAGCTAGATTTGGATTGGATGCAACTTTTGTCATGAGGGTTATCGATGAAGGTTTATCTATTAAAATTATTTGAGATTCTCCTCAATTATTACATCTTAATTTTATAGCTCAATCACAAGCATTAAAAAAAAATGATGTTTCATCTAATTTTTCAAATCTATAATTTATTGATAAAATTGAAAACAAAGTTTATTCAAGGATTGGGAGATCCCCTAAAAGACATAGAACATTAACAGAGTAATGGATTCATTTTAAATTAATGGGTTGGAGGTGTTTAAAATTCATCCCATTAGGTGGATATCTAGAAAAAAGTTCATGTAAATACTTGAAAACTCATTAATGTTATTTTTAAATATTGAGATTTAGAGGAGAAAAATGTATGATTTTGTAATATTTTTTCAAGTATAATTTTACATATATTTACTTGAAGATGTGTTTATTGAGTTAAATGAATTGAATAAAACATTATAAGATGACCATGTTGACATTTGCGTATGTGCATAGAGTTGGGGTACAACATCATGGAAATTTCTCGTAATGTGATCACATAATTTCAATAATGTGATCATGTTATTGACATTACATGATCACATTATTTAAATTATGGCTTAGTAATACCAAGTCATCACATGAGCCATTAATACAGAACATGATTGCATTTTCAAAATCAATAATGTGATCACATTCATAACACAATCACATTATTTTAAAAACAATAATGTAATCGTGTTAATAATGTGATCACATTCCATATGTCATTTAAAAAAAATAAAAAGTGAACTTGAACGTAATCTTTTCTCATTTTTCATTCAAGTTATTTATCCTCCCCATTATCCTCTAATTCATGATTGTGTTTTACCTTAGTGATGCCAAAACTTAACAAAATTCTTCCATGTAGCTTGACACATCGACTAATTGATGATGAGGCCATGTAAAAGAGGTAAGTGCTAAAAATCTAGACCTATTAACCCTAAATTTTAGCATTTTTTTGTTATTTTCATTATATTATTAGTATTTTATTTCTTTTGAAGTTCCCATCCTAATAACCCTATTGTTCCTCAACCTAACCCTCCTCATAACCCTCCACCTATCCTGCATGTTCCTCAACCTAACACTTCACCTAATGCTCTACCTAGATATCTTCCTAACCTTCTTACATTTCCACATAATCACAGAGGTAGTCAAGAGAGTCTAGTCGACCAAATTATAGAAAATACAATTGAAATTGAATAATTAATTAAGAGAATGAGTGATATCACTTCCACCAACACCCACCACACCTGTTTAGCCAATTCACTTGATTCATTATTAGGTCAAATTGACTCTATAATGTATCAAATTCACAGATGAGTTTCACATCAAGGTTGTTGTAGGGCTTATTATGCTGATAAATTATTAGCACATGAGGTTAAGAATAAACACATATCAAAATCCTCCATTTGTGCCTTATTCATTGACCTAGCCACTAATTCACCATTTCTAATAATTTCTAAACATTTCACAATCCATCACTACCAATACAATTTAATCACAACTAATTTATGTGATCGAAGGTAGATGGTGTTTCATTATCCACCATGTAACAACCATGAGGTCTCGTTGTAGTCTTTTAGAAAACTCTACTATGATTTTGTCCTCAATCAAATTCTTAACTATCTTTATAATAGTGGGTTTTAGGGTAAAGGGTGTTGGGTGAATATTTTTTTAGCCAGCTAACTGGTGACCAAAATAGTTCCTATCACCACAGAATAGGAAGATTGGTCATCCAGGTGTGCAACTTTACTACATCAACCAGAGACAAATATCTCCTCTCATCAAGGGGAGGTTTCTTATTAAATATGTGGAGGCTATATACTATATATATATAAGTAGAAAGTAAGATACAGGGGTAGGATAAATCATCCATCTCTCTTCTTTTAGAGATGATGCTAATAAATAAGGAAGAAATCTTGGGTGATGGGGAAGGTACTTCTCTTCTTTCAGAAGCAACTTTTAACCAGGATTTCTTCCTTGTTTATCAGCATCATCTCTAAAAAAAGAGAGATGGATGGTTTATCCTACCCCTGTGTCTTACTTTCTACTTATATATATATATATATATATATATATATATATATATAGCCTCCACATGTTGAATAAAGAACCTCCCCTTGATGAGAGGAGAGATTTGTCTTCAGTTGATGTAGTAAATCTACACACCTAGATGACCAATCTTCCTATGCTATGGTGATAGGAACTATTTTGGTCACCAGTTAGCTGGCTGATAAAATATTCACCCAACAGTTTTTGGCAACTCTGCTAGGGACAGTAATTTTGTGCAATTTGGAACCTCAAGTTTCAAATTGAAACATCACATGTGTCTTACCCATTATCATTATAACCCTTATCCATTATAGACTCTATTGACTCTATTATGTGTCTTACCCATTATCATTATAGCCTTACCATCTTCCTCCATCTCCGTTATATTATCTGGTCTGCAAAACCAGAGTTGTTGGGAAAGAAAGCATAGTTTGAAGCCTTAAGCTTTAAGTTGAAGTAGGGCCAGTTTCTTTTCCATTTTTTTCCTATAATCTAGCAACTCCACTCAGATGTGTTATCCCTATTTTTCATAATCTAATCATGGTAGTTCGAGGCCCTTGGGGTAACTCATTTTTTCCACTTAATCTAACTCCACCCATGCATGAGCTACCACTCAGTTCAAGGAAGAATTTCCCCAAATTCTTTGGTGATGGAAGATTCCACCCTGATGAACACATTGCATCCTTCACCATAGCCTGTGGTGTGATAGGGGTGGAATTTGAAGATGTGGCAGTCATGATTTTCATGGAGACACTACAAGGTGCTACTGTAGACTGGTTTACCATCTACAGACTGGATCACTGACTGGCTGGGACACTATCAAAGCCAAGTTTGAAGAAAGGTTCAAACTTGTAGAAGATGTTCAAGCTTTGCTAGCCCAGCTTACATAGATGAAGAAAGAAACTCATGAGCCCATGAGGGATTTTATTACAAAATTTGACAAGCTAAGAAACAAGATACCCACAGTTGCTCAACCCACACCTGAGAACCTCAAATGCTTCTTTATAAACTCATAACTACCTGAAGTGAGTTTTCTACTAAGACGTGCTGGCTGCATAGATCTTGAAGCTACTCAAGACTTAGCCATTGAGTTAGAAGATGACCTTACCTTGGTTGGAAAGATAAGAAGGGATTCAAATAGAGGTGCATCTTTCTCATCTTCTGATAACTCACCTACAACCACCATTGATCCAATGGTGCAAAAGCTAGCAAATGAAGTGCTAGCCCTTAGAAGAAAAATGGCACAAGGGATGTCATCTGCTCCTTCATATAGAGATGTACCAAGGACATTCCCTAATCAGGCACATTAAGGGCAACCCAATCGTCTTCCTCCCCCACAGAGGAACCTTTCTATTGAAGCACCTCCAACCAACTCAGCAGTTGGGTATTTAGAAATAGAGCATGATTTCTCTTTCCAACCTGAGTTTAATCAAGAAAATGATGCTAGTATCTTCACAGAGGATCAATAAGAGTCAACTGGTGACTCTCACATCAGTTTCTTGGATTACCAGGATGAACCTAGAAGTAAAGGTGAAGCATCTGAGGGATCATATCTTGTGGTCACTTACTCCTAGAATCAATCAACTCAACAAGCTGATAAAGGAGAAATAGAGGAGTGACCTCAACCTACAATTTCAATTGCTAATCGTGGGGCCACTCTGCCTATCTAGCCAAAGGACCCAGTGATTGCTAAGAAAGTAAGTATCCCAAACATTTATGCACCTTCTACTTCAAATTCATAGAACAATCCTCCCACCACTCCCATAAACCAAAAGGAATAACTCCCATCCCCTGTGCCTAGTCCAACCCAGCCATTTGACATAATTGATCATGTCAAATGTGTCGAGACCCAAACGATGGCCCCTACAGCCCAAATTTTGTTTGAGTCTTTAGGCAGGGATGAAATAGCAAAAGAATTGGTGGAGTGCTGCATAAGTGCAAAAGAACCCTCCCTTCCAAATAAAGAAGAATCTGAGATATCTGAGGGGGACAATCAAGACATGTATTGCGCTGAGCTATTAGAATAGCAAATTATGGTACTAGGCTATGTTGCTACCCATCAAAATCAAGAAAAGGAACTCTTTTCTAGGAGAGCAAAGATTCATGGTTTTTAGACCAAAAGTCAAGTCTTGATTTGGGTCAAGAAGAGAAGAAAACCAAGGGGAAGACACAGAAAAGTGGTTTCTTAGTGGAGAGTTCCATTCGCCCATCACCAATTCTAGAGACAATATGGTTTCCTATTAGTTTATCAGGATGAGATGCCATTATCATTATCTCACAATGGGTGGCATCTAAAGCACTTCAAATCATGAGGCATCAGATAAGTTCATTTGTACATATGTATATTTGTATAGTCTTTAGTTCTATTTTTTGCCTTTCATCTTCATTTTTGTCGCCTTTCTTTTTGGGTAGCATGACTCCATAGCCCAATGGCAAACTTTAAAGCACTATAGATTCTAGTTTCTACTCCCCTTAGCTATTCTGAGTTGTTATCTGAAGGAAGTTCCCTAATAAAGTTGCCAAAAATTGTTGGGTGAATATTTTTTCAGCTAGCTAACTAGTCACCAGAATAGTTCTTATCACCATAGCATAGGAAGATTGGTCATCCAAGTGTGTAGCTTTACTACATCAACCAGAGACAAATCTCTCCTCTCATCAAGGGGAGGTTCCTTATTAAATATGTAGAGGCTATATATATATATATATATATATATATATATATATATATATATATATATATATATATATATATATATATATATATATATATATATATAAGTAGAAAGTAAGACACAGGGGTAGGATAAACCATCCATCTCTCTTTTTTTAGAGATGATGCTAATAAACAAGGAAGAAATCTTGGGTGATGGGGAAGGTAATTCTCTTCTTTTAGAAGCAACTTTCAGCCAAGAGCCAAATTCCTTCCTAAATAGTATAAATCATGGTGCAATGACATAAGGCACTTCTCTTCTTTCAGAAGTGTTCTTCAGCAGGCAACAAGAATCTTTTAGGTAGCAAGTAACTGGTAACGGGGGTTTTGAGTGACCAGAAACTCAAGAGAGAAAAATGAATAACAATGGTGGCACCACATCATCCCAAGGCTCTTTACACAGGAAAGGAAAATACAAACACACTGAAGGTACTTATGGGGGTACAACATCATCTCACAGTTGGCCTTAAGGACACCTTCTTGATCACCTCCAGTAGTTCTACTTGTTAAATCAAACAGACAAGAAAGCTCCTAAGAAATAGACATACGAACAATCTCCTAAGATAACACAAGCTATAACAACACAAACTCTGTAAGTAACTTGTTTTCTCATTCAGATAAAATAATATGAATTACAATCTAAGCTCAAAGTCTCAATAATGCCTTTCAATTTGAGCAAATTTTTACTTCTAATAATAAAAAGGTCTCCCTTGAAATGATACAATAGATTACATTATATAGAGGCCTAAGGGAGGCTTGGCACTTTGTCCCATGGAGTGACCCATTCATCGCATTCAATGCCTTGGATGCATTCTGGTCTTATTAGGAAGGGCCATGCTAGAGCAGGGTGGCTGCCTTGATTGTGGCGTGTCGATTCATCTCTAGTGCCTCCTCTTCAGCTTGAATCTCTAATTCCATCACCTACTTATCTGTGCAACTATCTATTTTGCTTTTATCTCATAGGGGACATTTAGATAGTGCTTTCAATGTTTGTAGGCCCCAAATATCTACCTAGTGAACTACTCCACGTACTGGAAATAACTCCTGCTGAGTTTCCCTTTTTATCTCTTCCTTCTCTTGGTTGGCCTTAGGATTTTTGAATGCATTCAAGTCCGTGCCTTGAGTCTGTTGGAATCAACAGACACTTCATTGTGACAAATTTGACATTTACGAGCCCTTCATGCTTCCTAGCAACTCCTTTGTGTCTTTCTCACTTACCATGGTCGCTTTCCACTATGACGTGGGTGAGGACATGTGGCAGCATCTACAACTTCAAAATAGCCTTATTGAAATAAGCTTTGAAATTGGTTAGTGGCTGAGGGGGGCACATATGCAAACATGTGGTAGCTTCCACTTTATTGGGTCAGGACATGCAGTGGGTTCCACTCTATGAAGTTTCATTTGAAATTATGTCTCAACTTGTGACACTTCATAGCTTATGTAGCCCTCTGAGGCTCAAACCCTTTTCCAAAGGGAACATGCCCTTTAGTGTCTTCTAAGTGGCCTTTAGGCTTTGATTCTTCGGTGGGCTATCATCCCTTTTATTTCTTTGGGGGAAAATGTTTGAAGGAATTCCTTCAAACAATTCATCTGAAGGAAACAAAAGGGATGACAACTTGCCAAAGAATAAAATCCCGAAGGCCACTTAGAAGACACCGAAGGGCATGTTCCCTTTGGAAAAGGGTTTGAACCTCATAGGGCTATGGAAGCTGCCAAGTGTCACAAGCTAAGACATAGTTTCAAATGAAGCTTCATAGAGTGGAACCCACCACATGTCTCAACCTAATGCAGTAGAAGCTACCACATGTCTACATCCATGCCCCCCTCAGCCACTAACTAGTTTCAAAGCTTATTTTGATAAGCATATTTTGAATATGTGGATGCTACCATGTGTCCTCACCCATGTCACAATAGAAAGTGACCATGACAAGTGAGAAAGACACAAAGGAGTTATTAGGAAGCATGATGGGCTTGAAAACATCAAATTTGTCGCAATGAAGTGTCTGTTGATTCCAACAGACTCAAGGTGTAGACCCAAATGCATTTGAAAATCCTAAGGCTAGACCAAGAGAAGGAAGAGACAAAGAGGGAAACTCAGCGGGAGTTATTTCTAGTAGGTGGAGTAGTTCACTAGGTAGATATTTGGGGCCTACAAACATTGAAAGTGTCATTAGTTTGTCCCCTATAAGATAAAGGTAGAATAGACATTTGCACGGCTAAGTAGGTGATGGAATTAGAGATTTAGGCTTGGGAGGAGGCACTAGAGATGAATCGACATGCCACAGTCAAGGTAGCTACCCTGCTCCAGCATGGTTCTTCTTGACAAGACTAGAATGCATCCAAGGCATTGAATGCACTGAATGGGTCACTGCATGGGACAAAGTGCCAAGCCTCCCTTAGGCCTCTATATAATGTAATCTCTTGTATCATTTCAAGGGAGACCTTTTTGATTATTAGAAGCAAAACTCTACCCAAATTGAAATGCATTACTAAGACTTTGAGCTTAGATTTTAATTAATATTATTTTATCTAAATGAGAAAACAAGTTACTTGTAGACTTTTTGATATTATAGCTTGTGCTATCTTAGGAGATTATTCGTATGTCTATTTTCTAGGAGCTTTCTTGTCCATTTGATTTAACAAGAAAAACTAGTGGAGGTGATTAGGAAGGTGTCATGAAGGCCAACTGTGAGCCGACATTTTACCCCCATAAGTACCTTCAGTGTGTTTGCATTTTCCTTTCCTATGTAAAGAGCCTTGGGATGATGTGGTGCCCCCATTGTTCTTCATTTTTCTCTCTCGGGTTACTGGTCACTTAGCACCCCCATTACCGATTACTTGCTACCTGAAAGATTCTTGCTGCTTGCTGAAGAACACTTCTAAAAGAAGAGAAGTGCCTTATATCATTACACCATGATTTCTATTATTTAAGAAGGAATTTGGCTCTTGGCTGAAAGTTGCTTCTGAAAGAAGAGAAGTACCTTCCCCATCACCCAAGATTTCTTCCTTGTTTATCAGCATCATCTCTAAAAAAAGAGAGATAGATGGTTTATCCTACCCATGTGTTTACTTTCTACTTATATATATTATATACCCTCCTCATATTTAATAGGGAACCTCCCCTTGATGAGAGGAGAGATTTGTCTCCGATTGATGTAGTAAAGCTGCACACCTGAATGACCAATCTTCCTATGTTATGGTGATAGGAACTATTTTGGTCACCAGTTATCTGGCTAACAAAATATTCACCCAACAAAGGGAAAGGATTTACATAAGATCAAACATGTGCATGTCATGTTCCTAATCATCCTATAAGGATTATCACAAGATCCTTACTACTATTTGGGAGGTGATGGATTTTTACACTCTTCATGCACTTATTTCACTCATTGATACACTCATTCAACATATAAGTAGACTCTTATAGACTGATGCTAGAGATACACCACCTAATGTGCATACCTAGCCCCACCCTTGTACATATTATAGAGCTATATGCACTGAACCTTATAATGATGATGCATTTGGTGGTTTAGAGGAATTGGATAATATACTTATGAGTTATGATTTTTTGGTACACACATTTTGTGTACAGACATTAGCCACTACATAGATGTATGTATGTTTTATATAAATGTCATGTTAATTTTAAGCTATATTTATAAATGTAATTTATATAATAATTAATTTACATATAAATTGAATTGATGTGTGTGTGTGTGTGCATGCGCGCGCGCGTGGTGTGTGTGTGTGTGTGTGTGTGTGTGTGTGTGTGTGTGTGTGTGTGTGTGTGTGTGTGTGTGTGTGTGTGTGTGTGTGTGTGTGTGTGTGTGTGTGTGTGTGTGTGTGTGTGTGTGTGTGTGTGTGTGTGTGTGTGTGTGTGTGTGTGTGTGTGTTTGTGTGTGTGTGTGTACACGCACACACATCAATTCAATTTCTATGTAAATTAATTATTTTATAAATTAAATTTGTAAATATAGCTTAAAATTAACATGACATTTATATAATAATTAATTTACACACACACACACACACACACACACACACACACACACACACACACACACACACACACACACACACACACACACACACACACACACACACACACACACACACACACACACACACAATATTATATGTTCTATGAGGATATGGTGCCTTCATTGTCATAGTCCACATTTTATAGGATTTGAATTAACACAACCATTATTTACATATATGGATCTAGTTGTTGGCCCATCCAATATTGCATCTATCTGTGTTAGAATGACAACTTTTACTTAAACATAGGTAAAGTTTTGAGTTAATATTATGCACTATGTACATTGAGGCTATGTAATTTTCCTTGTATTTAAGTTAACCTTATCTATCAAGGATATCAAAATTCAAGTATAGTGTTATTAAATACACTCTTGGTTTAATAAATGAGAAAAACATGCCATATATATCTTTGATACATTACATAAAATTAAATGAAACCTTGTTTACCTTCATTTATGGCATAAGTAGACCCTCCTCCATAACTATGAGCCTAGATAGACATAAGCATTACTACTTCAATGTCATCCACACAGGTGTTAATAGAGGTATATATTAACTTTTAATTTTAAATTGTAAAAATAGATTTGTTTTAATAATTTTAGTAGATACTTGGGGTAAATATAACTTATGTGAATGTATTGTGTGTGTAGGGTTGTCCCATGACATCTAATAGTCACAATACGATGATTAGTAGGGAAACTTCTCATGTTTATTTCCTATATTAGATGCATGTCCATATAACTAAGCCTATCACTAACTCATTTGATTGTTAAAAGTAGATTGAAAAGGACCATGAGCTTCCAATAAGTGCATGTTTAAATTATTTTTATTCTAGTTCCAAATTAATTTCTTAACAAGTGATTGAATGTATTTTATGTTAATTTTTTAATAATACTTATATTTAAACAGGTTCATCTACAAGAGAGTTATGAGCATAGGACACATGATCATAACATAGAGCAATCCAAGTCATTCTAGGGATCAACATCTACTAGTAGGGAATCCAAGGGAAATTCCTTTTTGAGGAAGACAAAGAGAGGAGGATAATTGATGATTAGAATATCTCACATGAGATGTGTTTTTTTGTATGCATATATGGTAATGTGCACATTTTTGGCATTGTATATGTGTATATGGCATTTACCCAATATTAGATACTATATTGGTAGATGATGTAATTTTTTATATGCCTATCATGGAAATATATGTATAATTGACACTATAAAAGAGCCTATATTATTTAATTGGATTTTTCATCTTAGTTATGTTAATCTATCTAATTTATATTCAATTTTAATTTAAAATGTTATTATATAGTGTTGTTTTGATATTTTAATCTATTATCTTTCAAATATTGTATTTAATGTTGTACACAAATGCGGATTAAATTTTTTCTTTTAAATGTTATAAATATTTAATCTCACATATATTTTTTAAGTTAATTTTTTTATTTGATTGTATATAGTGGAAATAACTAATGACACTTTTATCTATTTTGCATTTATCATCACCTATAATATACAACTTTTCAGTTAGTCATTAGCACAATTTGATTTCATTTAAGGCTCATAACCAATCATGCTCATAATTGTATAATATAGAGACATAAAGTCATTCAAAATTCCTATAAATTTCTCACTCTGATACATATACATGCAAAATTTATTTGTCACCTTCACCTAGCTATAATTCCTCTTTGGCTAGCTTTTATTTAAACTAGGCCTACTACTTGTGTGGCCTCTATGATTATTTTTCCTTTATATTTTTCCTCTCCTCTCAAGTAATATATATCAATACATATTTTTCACTCAACTTCTTTACTATCCTTTAACCTACCCATTTTGTCATTCACTCTTCCCACTCTCTCACTATATATTCCTTCGACTTGTCTATGCCTAGATGCCTTCCTCTTCTTTAATATTTTCAAGAAAACATACTATAACTCTTATATCCACCTATATAACCTTCATTCAAACCACTCAATCTAATTTCAAAGGCCTCTGCATTCCTTTACACTTTATTGCAATTTTGTCTTTCAAGGATTATTTAGCCTAACATGCCTAATTCATGTTTCTGAGATTGATTTATAACACTTTAATAAATAACTCCTTTATCACCTTAAACACCTCACTCTTGATGTAATTCAGCTCCCCATAGAGGTATCTAGACCCAAATCAATGCCCATTAATAGTTCTATTACTTTCTAATCTTGTCCCTTAAGGGTGTTAGGCATCCTCAATCTGATCGTTTATAATATCTTCTATCACAAACCTATTCTATCCTCCAAATCACCTTGAACACTTAAAATACCATTTAATGGAAAGTAGGAGATAAAAGGGACAGAGAGATATATATAATTTCATGGGGTGTGTGGTTTAGGAGAGAATTGGGATGTAATATGAGTTAGTAGAGTAGGTAGGAGGTTCAGTAAAGAGGGATATATAGAGTAAGAAGAGGGAGAATCATGTTTTCCAAGAGGAAAAGGATATGAGAGTGTATCATAATGAAAATATGTATGAAGATAAATAAAATGTGTGTTATCTAGTGTCATAACCTCATTATAATTGTGTTTTTTATGTATTTTAATGCAATTTGATGATTGACAATGTGATTGAATCCTAGAGATAACATCCCATGCTAATTTGTAGGTGTGTGGAGGATTGAGTGGTTTCAGGGATAAAGATGCATAGTTTAACCCTTAAGTAAAGGTGGTTTGAGGGATAACAATCATGGAAAAAGTGACTACAATAAGTGATGAGTTTATGATAGTCTTTCAAGGTTCTTTTGTCATGTTTAATGCTAATTGAAGCCAAGACAAGAGCTCTCAATCTGAGTAGGGGGATGTAGTTTACTATAGTCCCATGAAAAGATTTCAATTGAGTTGTTTGAGTTCATGAGGGTCCATGGTAATTATTTAATCTTATATGGGTGTGTTTTATCCCTATGGAATGCTTAAGTTAAGATCTTAAGGTATATGTTTGATTTAAACCTTGATATTGTGCATATAGTCCTATTTAGTAGAATAGAGTTAATGCTTAAATAGTTTTGAATTGAATATTTTGCTATTTTATTAGGTTTTTTTAGGATTAAATTTAGTATGTGGATTTATATAATACTTATGTGGAGTATAATAAATTAGAACTGTGCATTAGGTCTATGAGCATAGATAAGATTGACAAGTTTGAAAGAGATAAGGAGGATAAAGTTATCATAATTAACTAGGAAAGGATGGTGTTTGTGTGAGAGGAGAAAATGATATAGTCGGTTAAGGGTGTTGGATAAGAGAGAGGAAGACTATATACATGTCAAAGGCATCCTAAGGTTTTTATAGGAGCACACAACCAAGGCATAATAAAATTTAAATTTTTAATATTTATTTTCAACTATAAAATTGAACTTGTTACTGATAAATTCAATGAGTTTTGAAAAAATAAACAATTAATTTCCATTCAACCATATAAGGATTAATAACAAGTGTAAGTGGAAAATATTATTTTGAAGTAAAGTGTTAATATGCAATGACCTCATCCTGACTAAAAATTGGCACTACCAACACATTTGAGGGTGTGGGGGAAGGTAACATCTCGGACTAGGTTATTGGCCTTCAATTGTGCCTATTCAATAAATCCACCACCCATTTTGGCCTCAAGAATGCCCTTCCCAATATAATAAAAATAGGAAAAAAATTAGCCTAAGTTAAAACACATGTAAAATGAAACCTATAAGTCATTTTTATTAACCTATAGATACTTACTCTCCTTTTTAATCCATCTAATCTCACCCTAGATCACTCAAGTGGAATATTCAAGTGTCATTTGTGGCATAAGTTGTAGTGACAGTTCATAAAATGTAGCATTTTGGCACTAAATAGATAACTTCGAACACATCAATTTTATCATGTTTATATAGACAAATTTCATCTTCTCACACCTCCATGACATTCAAATCAACCCTAAAGTACATTTTCACTACCGTTTAGGAGTGCAAAAACATCAACAACAAATGTTGTCAAAGTTAAAGTTGTGGTTGAAGAATTTTTATTCCAATGCTTCTTGACAAAAAATGGAATTGATAACACATTAATGGGGGAGGATAAATTCCATAAATATGTTATTGTCCTCCCATCATGCCCAATTGACAAACCCACCAACCATTCCAGCATCAAGAACACCCTTTCCAATACAATAAAAATGCAAATTTTCAACATAAATTCAAACACAATTTAAATGAAACATGTAAGTCATTTACACATACCCCCAGATACATCCCCTACCAATTGAATCCCTCTAATATCACCCCATATCACTTAGGTACAACCTTCAGCATTAAATTATGGCATAAGTTAAATATACGAGTACAAAAATGTAATTTTTTAGCATTGAATAGACAACTTCTTGAGGTCCAACTATCATTTCTAACTTCAAGATCTCCATTTGAGATTATGTAAGTTATATCAAATATATATAGTCAAATTAAATTTGATCACACCTTTAATACATTTAAATCCACTTTTAAGTATATTTTCCCTATCGTTTAGGAGTGCAAAAACCCAAATAACAAATATTGTGAAAGTTGAAATCATGGTTGCAGAACTCTAATTCTAATGCTTATTAACCAAAAATTGGAACTAACAACATGTTATTTAGGGAGGATAATTTATTTTACTAGGTGCTTATCCTCCGATCATGTGCAATCAACAAACCCACCACCCATTCTAGCCTCAAGAACAGCCTTCCCAATACAAGTAAAATGTAATTTTTACCCTAAGGTCAAAAAAGAATAAAACAATATTTGTTATTCATTTATATGAACCATTAGATCCAACCCTACCTATTAAATCCATCTAATTACATGTTGGATCACTAAGGTATAACCTTTAAGAGCAATATATGGCATAAGGTGCAGTGACGAGTCCTAAAATATAACTTTTTGGCATTCAATAAACAACTTCTTGAGCTCTAATTCTCATTTTTGCCTCTAAAACCTCCATTTGAGAATTTATCAGTTTGATCACATCTAGATAATAAAATTACATGTTATCACCTACCATGACATTCAAATCCAATTGGAAGTAAATTTTCACTATCATTTAGGAGCACAAAAACAATGACAATAAATGTTGTCAAAGTTGATGTTGTGCTTGTATAACTCTAATTTTGATGCTTCTTGACAAAAAAATGGAATTGATAACATGTTTAGGGTGATAATATAACATCAAATACTAGGTAATTCTTCTCATCATGCTCGATTGACAAACCCACCAACCATTTTGACCTCTGAAACACCCTTCCCCATATAAGAAAAATGCAATTTTTAGCCGATATTCAAAGACATAAAACTAAACCTATAAGTTATTTGCATGGAATATTCGATACCTCATCTACCTATTAAATACCTATAATCTGACCTAGCCTTCAATAGCAATTAGTGGAATAAATTGTAGTGACAGGTCCTAAAATACAACTTTTTGGCATTAAATAGGCAACTTCTTGAGCTCTAACTACCATTTATACCTATGGGATGTATATTTAAGAATATATAACTTTGATAAAATATATATAGGTATATTAAACATTTTTCCACTACCAAGACATTCAAATCTACTTGTAAGTGCATTTTGATTATAGTTTAGGAGCATAGAAACAATGACAATAAATGTTGTAAAAGTTGAATCTACGGTTGTATAAATTTGATTCTAATGACTTTTTACCAAAAATGTTCAAGGTGGATAATAATGTATAGGAATAGGTGGATTGATAAACCTAACACCCATTCCAACCTCAAGAATGCACTTCCCAATATAAGAAAAATGCAATTTTTTAGCCTAAGCTCAAACACATTTTAAAATAAACCATTAAATCATTTACATGAACCATAAAATCCTTACTATGCCCCTTTATGACATAAAATCACACCCCAATATGAAACCTTCAAGAATAATATGTTGCACAAGTTATAGTGATGGGTCCTAAAATGCAACTTTTTGTCATTGAATAGATAATTTCCTGATCTTCAACTACCATTTTTTTGGAATCATAATGACTGAGAGGGGGTAGGGGGTGAATAAGTATTCAAAACCTTATATTTAATTACACTTAAGAAATTATCAACCATTCAAACAAACATATAGATCTAGCAAGCATAAACAACTATCCACATAAGCATAAAACACAACAACACATCACATATGTGGGAAACCATTAATGGGTAGAAAACCCACTGATATCTACAAATGGACTGCATTTTTATAACACAAAAACCAAATTTATGGAAGTGCCGACTCCACATAGAGCACCAACCCCAACTAGCCAAGCACCCATTTGATTAGAATTTAACAAGCACCTACTTGTAAGGAGGCACCAACCCCCTAGATGAATCAAAACCAAATTATCCAAATAATTACTTTTATCACACTTAGAACACTATGTTTTTTGACCAAACAATTATGACCACCTCTTCAGCTCTTCACACTCTTATCCCTCTTAAACTGTCTTCTAGGCCTCTTTGCTCAACTAGGTCTCTTTAAGATTAATTAAATCATATAGCCTTGATCTTCATTCTCAGAAGTTATACTATATATTCATCATATTCCCTCTAATCTATTATAATGGTCTATAATTCCTCTTTCCACTCAAGGATCTTCTATTTCATTTGCTCCTCTATGCAATCCTCTTCCACACCAAAATAGGCTTAATATGCCTTGTTTATATACATAACTTATGAACACACACCTATTGGTTGGATATAATAACCTAACCACTTATATTTATAATTTATTATTTATTATCACACATTATTATAAATAATCAATCACACAAATTAGTCAGCCATACCTTCATTAAGCCTTATGGAGACCTAATAGGCATTATTTAGACACACATTACACTTTGCCTTCCTAGAAATACTTTAAGACTACCCACATCATAATAAAATATCATATAATAATAAAATATACCCCCAATAATGTATTCTTATATCAAAAATATATTTTACAAAAAATCACTACTTGAAACCCATCATTAGTAGTCAATCCTATTAGGCCTATGTACATAAAAAATCTGCCTTTCAATACTGAAGCTCAAACTCACTTAAGACACAAAAACGTGATCAATAAAAAAAAGAAATAGACTCTAAATGACCTTATGGTCATCACCATATGATTTAAACATTTCAATTGAGGGAATAGAGCCTCAAACTCATCACTATAACTTGCTTACTCAAAACTACCAAGGCTGTCAAAAATACAATCACAAAACATTGACCTTCAACACCTATATGACCACTTTCAAAGATTACCAATGCATGAAAATGATCCTTATATACCTTCATAACATCTTAAACCATATAAATATAAATTTATAATGGAAAATATTATAAATACAGAGCAATCTCTATACCTCTCTTTTGACAGTCACACAAGAACCAAATAAGCCATTTTGGCTTCATTATTTCCACCACTATACCTAAATTCAAATCTATATAAAAATAATTATTATGATTTAATATTAAAAAATAACATATTAATTTAATTTTATCCATAATTATACCCTTATAATACATCAAAAAGCAACTTCTCACACTGCTTAGGTTTTACACAATTTGCTCTATTAAGCTTGTGTGCCTTAAAATATTGTCTTGCATGAATGAAGATCAAACATAGCTGAGAAAATAAAATATAATAAAATAATTATATATACATAGTATATATTTAATTAGGGTAATCACCAAATTAATTATATTCTTCCACTCATGAGATAAGACTTCAATAACACCTCTGTAACTCACTCACTCAGAATTGCCAATTTACCTTAAAGAACAGTCATGGTGACTCAAACCTTCAACACCTATATAGACACTTTCCATGAATTATTATTCATGTATAAGGTCATTTTATATCTCCATTACATAATAAAATATAAATATCATATGGTCTAATTTAAAATATTGGTATTTTAGACCGATCTCATGACCTTATATCCCATTCTCTCATCTGAACTAGACAGGTCAACTTATAAGCAACTTTTTCCCCATATTCACTGAGCTCCAAAACTTATTAAAAACATTGAAATGTATTAAAATTACTTAGAAACATATTTATACACTTGGTTTCATCATTTTATCATGAAAACACATTTAAATTCACCTTCTCATTGATATATGGGGTTTTCACTATTTGCTTCATTAGGCTTGTTAGCAACTAGCTAACTTGGATGACCAGTTTAGAGACATTTATGTATTTTTTAAAAAAACCTTTATGGACAAGAAATAAAATTATCTACCTTATTCATCCAATTATTTACAAATGTTGTCCAATATAACTTTTGAGATTTACGTCAACTTATTCAGAAACAAGCATGTATCTTCACATTTTCTATCTCATCTCTCTAAACACCATAAACTAGAGATACTTATAAGATTCCACTAAAATATTAAAACACTTACATAGGTAAAAAAATCCAATCTATAAAATTTTGATTGATATCTTCAACATCATGTCCTTATTAGGGTTCTAAGAGGGTTTAAACATGTTTCCACTCTTAACTTTCATCCATAAAGCATATCCCCTTTAAAAAAATTAATACTTGGAATTTTTGATATTAACCTTCCCCATATACCATGAAATTATTATGATACCATGAATTTTTTTAATGAGATAATGGGCATAATAAAATCCTTATCGGGTTGAGAACCCTTTATTCTGAGCACTAGAGAGACCTCCAAACAACTTTTCATTCCTTATCCTTCAAACTAGAACATCAAACTTCATAAACATGCCTAAATAAACTTTAATCACCTTTTTAAATTATAACCTACTCACAATTTCTTTGTAAACTGATCCTAATACTTCATTAGGCTACACTCTCCCTCTCTCTCTCTACACCATAGTCTTCATACCTTTCTAGGCATTGAACTGACCTTCATGCCTCTTTCTATGATCTTAACACCTAAATCTCATTATCAAAATCTCACTCTAATTCCATAAAACCTATGTCATTATTAAAAACTACAATACATAATTCACATACATTGATAATAGATCATGATATCTCATTAGTCCCGGAAGGGTCTAAGAAAGGTCTAGATGCAGACCTAGATTGAAGGTCTTACCCCTATAGGCTCACCCTAAAAATATTATAAGTGTTCCAATGACTCACATACATAATCAAACAACATGATAAAACTAATCATGACTATGTGCACTTATCTTACGAAGACACCATGCTCATATCTTATCATAATGTCTCTTCATGCCATGACTAGGTTTAGGCTAATTCAACACTTGATGCCTTGAGTTATTCCTTCCATGTCATGACCTCAAAAAAACATCAATCAAGTATATATAAGACATTACACCTCACTCATATCACTTCACCATTATCTTTTTGATGAGGAGGAAGAATATCTTAGAAGAGATTGGAGAAGCCAAGGAACATCCATAAAGATACAGGGATGAGATTAGTATCTCCTAAATCTTATTATATTTCCCATTAAAGAAACAAATTTGTTGTTAATTATTTTAGTTTTGATTATTAATATAGTTTTTTGGATGATTTCATGATTGAAGAAAGTTATAGGTCAATTGTGAAATTTATGGCATATATATCTAAGTTTATGGGTGTAAATTTAGTATTAAGTTAAATAAAATAAACTTGTAAATTAGTTTTTATATCTATTGAACATCAAAAGGACTATGTTATATTGATTTTGTTTGTAAATCTTGTATAGATGAATTTTTTTTATGAGTTTAGTATATATTCATGTATGTATGTATGTATGTATGTATGTATGTATGTATGTACGTATGTATGTATTTATGTATGTATGTATGTATGTATGTATGTATATACACACAAAAAAAATAAAATATACATGTATATAGAAAATATATTCATATTTTGTTTCAAAATTTATTTTTTTAAGTAAGCTGTAGAAGAAGACTAAATTTTTTGGTCCATAATTATTTGCAAGTTAGTCACTAAAGAGACTTGTTCTTCTTAGTAAAAATATTAATTTATTAAAATAAAATAAAAATAGATTATTTCCAATTTTATATTAAATGAGAGAACTTTATTTATCATTTAGTGCCATTTTCTTTTTTTGTTGAATCATTTTCTTACCTTTTTTAATCTATTTTTTTGTGCAAATCAGCTTGAAACATCTAAACCGTGAGCTCAAAAAAATGCATAAGATGAAAATTTAGTGAAAATATAATTTTAAACCTTATACCTTATTATGTTTGAGTATATACTAATAGGAATTATAAAGATAATTTTATTTCATATCATTTGGTAGATCTATTCCAAAAGACACATAAATTCTACAATGTCTGGTTATTTGCAGCCAATGAAGTTTCTTAGGATCTGACATCTTAAATACAACTAAAATTATATTTTTTCATATCTAATGTTTTTCATGAGTTCCATGAGGTTAATTTCACACCTATAAATTAAAAATATCCAAAATAGGGTTGTTTACTATTTTTAGTACATTGATTCCAAAACCAGATTGCTCAAAAGTTTATGGGTAGTGTTTTATGCATATGTTAATGGAATTTATTATAATAGATTTATTTAAGATATATGAATATTAAATTGATGAATATAAATTCATATTTTATTTTAAACATATAAACACACGTGCGCACGCACGCACGCATGCACACACACACACACACACACACACACACACACACACACACACACACACACACACACACACACACACACACACACACACACACACACACACACACACACACACACACACACACACACACACACACACACACACACACACACACACACACACACACACACACACACACACACACACACACACACACACACACACACACACACAAGGGTCATCATATGCAATTATAGTTATTTATGCATATAAACATTTGTATATGAATGTATACACCCGTATATAATAATGTAAAATTAGATTATCAGAATAGGTCTTTTAAATAGTTTTATTGATAGTATAGAGATTATATGTTAAGTTTTTAAAATATAAAAATGTATATCTGGGATCATGAAAATGGTAAATAAAATTTGTTTCTTCCTTTAATTGAAGACATGATGGTGGACTTATGTTGAATTTTTATTGAATATCACAATATGGGAATATATTATAGGGGAGGACCATTTTATATGTAAATCACCTCCCTATTAACATAATAAATGATGTTAAATAAATGAGTAATTGTTTTGGTGTGAGTGGAATGTTTTCCCTGTAATGATGTTTAGTAGTGATATGAGTTAGGAAGATTTGGTATAGTCTCTAATGTGTTTTAGGAGGTTCCTATATGAATCATTTTGATCATTGAAAATGTGTTTATATGACATTTATGTAGTGTAATACAAATTTGAAATTAAGTTTCCTCTTAGAGGTATATTCCTTATAGATAACACATCAAGATGGATGCTTAGGATTATAGTGTTTTTTTAAAAAACTCATAAAATTCCCAGTATTGTATACTTTGGTGATAAATATTATTATGATGTTATTATAAGTGAATAAAAGTTTATTTATTGTATGAAATTTTATAAATTTATAAGCTATGTATAGTGTTAGCATTAAGTGGATATTGCCTTCTTGTTGGCTTGCATACAGAATAGTTACAAAATTGTTGTGTCAAATTGTTTAGTTACTTATTTAATTTTTATATTTAATTTGTTTGTTAATTTATAAAATAATAGTATTTAGGAAGGATGAGTCACTTGCTTAGCATAAAGTTGACCCATTATTATCTATGTTATAGTGCAAGTCGAGGAGTTCTAGTTCAGTAGGTTACAATGATAATTGTAGTGTTAGTTAAATAGAATTGTGTTTTAAATTAAGTGGTTATGTTGTAATATTCCTATCCAAATATTATAGAAAAAAAAATTATAATATAATATGTTTAAAGTTTTAGTTTTTTATCATGCTCAAAATAACTCCTTTTATTATTGTTGAGTTCCTAAGCAATTGTTAACGTTGATTAGTTATTCTGTAAACTTGTAATACTTGTATTTTGAGATTAATATAAAAGTGGTGATTATTTTATTACATCAATTGGGACCTTAGTTTAGTATACATTTTAGTTTCAATTGGCCTAATGATTATTTTAAAAAAACTATTGATATACTAATGGGTCTTGTAACTTAGGAAATAGCCTAACATTAACATTTTAATGATCTTTGCAAACCAATGTTAAAATTAAGCCAAGTTGATTTCCTTCTAATTCATAGTAATAGAGATAAGATATTGTTATGCTTATAAAAGTGTATGAATAATGTAAATTTATTAGGATCCATCTTATGGAAATTTAATAGAATTAAAAAACAACAAAATTTAATGCAAATGGGTAATTTTCAATTATTTAAATTTAATAAATTCATCACATAATATACTAAACAAAAATAGTAAACCTTACCTAAAAATGAAATGAAACCTTGAAACCAATTCTCATTAATTTTGAGAATTATTATGTAAATCCAAAAAGTTTTAATCTCTTTTGGATCCTTAATGGTGATGCATTTTTAAAAGGTTGTTGCACAAAAATTTCCATTGGTTCTTTTTTTGGCCTATGGAGTCACTCTAACATGGATGAAAAATAAATCACACAATTTTGAATTTATGGAAATAGATGGCTATATCTTCTTCATTGAGTTTAATTTCATTGTAGGAACCTTCACATTTTATTTATCTCTTTGTTTGGTATTTTTGTAGGTTCTTTTTTTACCCTGGTTGTCATTATTTTTTTGGTAATGATAGAATTTATCATCAAGTGCTGATTGGTTTGGTAAAATTTTCACTCATTTTGTTCATCCTAGATCTAAAACAATACTTTAGTTTTGATGTGTTTAGTACACATAGTTGGTATTTTACTTTATAAATGTGTAAATATTTGTCTATATATTTATTCTAGTGTCTTTTTGTAGCTTGTTTAGCCTTATTAAAAATTATAAGCCTTAAAATTATTTTGTCTATTTAACTACAACATTGACTTAGTTTGTTTCTATGTTCATGTTTATTCTTACACTATCACTTGTGATTGATATCAGTTTTAGGATGAGTTCCTTCCCTAATTCTAAAGTTATACATCTTAGAGTTCTTTTTCACTTGGGTTATGGTTGTGAAGTGATGTTGAGTTTATGTGTTTTCTTGAGTTGTATTATCTATTGTTATTATTACCTCTATATGCATAGATGGTAGTGTGTTATTTATAGTGTTACAAAAAAACTTGTGCATTTTTTGTGTGTTCAAGATCTAAATTTTGGGCATGACATTATAGTGTTAGAGCCTAGGTTTAACACTTAGAGCTCTAGGGAATTGCATTTGGTGTTTGCTAACAAAGTTGTGAAACTTGTCATCGTGATATTTATACATGTTTTCACTCACATTGAACTGAGATCATAATATAAACTATTGAGCATGTTGCAGGAGCTTGGGGTAATGTTTTTAAGATTTTTGGATGTGATGACTTCATTGGCATGTCTATACTTTAGGATATCATTTTGTATGATATCTAGTATGTGATATCTTTACTTAAAGAGAATAGTTAATTAATATTGATATGATAACAAAAGGATAACTACATCTTATCTATCGGTAATATGATGTGGATAATTATAATTAAGACTTATATGAAATGCATAATTAGTAACAATTATTTTAATTTAACAAAAACTATCTTTGAAAATTTTCAATGTTATTGATGATTTATATGAATGTGTCCAAGTGGATTTTGTGATGAATAAAATTAACCTAGTTATCAAACTAAACTATTTCATATTTAGATTTATTTGAGGCATTTATTTTTTTAAGTAGTGTCAAATTAGAATAAATGCATTTAATAGCCTTTTAAAAAAGATAAAGAAAATTGTAATGTCCCCTTCTTTCCAATAAGACGATTGTAGAAGACTATTAGCCTATTTTATTCCCATAGGTTAATTTGGGTGACATTAGGGAATAATTGAGGGCAAATCACTATTCACACATGCACTATTCACTATCACTATTCATGGTGATGTAAAAAGTCATGAAACTAGTGATGTGGTAGATGAGGTGGCTTGTGGATAGTGTGACATGGCCCATAAAGGATCTCCCATAGAATCTAGTGCATGTGATGGAGTGTGCCAAGCTTTATTGTCTTTTCATGAGTCACATGTCTAGATTTTAGGATGAAGATAATGTGTGAATATTTGGGGTGAAATTTTAGGGGAGAATCTTGTGTTGGCAAGGAAAGGATAGTCAAAAGGTGTTGGACATCTTTTGGAAGCTTATGGTTATATGGGGAAAGATGACAATATTTACACTATTTGTGAGTTGGCTCACATGAGGAAGTGGGGTACAATTTTTGGTCTCACATAAGAAGTGGGAGACAAAGACAAAAGGGAGGGTTATCATGTAATCCAATTTTGACCATTATCACAAGGGGACAAGTATCTTACTATTACTCAAATGTGTGAGTGAGGAGGACATTTTGGAGTGATATGAAAAATGGTGGAAAGTAGAAGATTCTCTCTTGACCTTTGCACATGGGTTCATATGTCCAATAGTATCTATTTTGTCCCACATGTAAATGTGGTGCCACATTCTCTCTTTCCTCATGTTTTTTCCCTCTTTCCTTTCTTAACTATAAAATGTATAAATAAAGAGATCTCTTCCCTTGGTTATTCATGTTGAATATTTAACCCCGCTAGTTTTTTAAGATGGAACCTTGTTCAATATAAGCATCTCCTAATGACAAAAAACCTTGGAGTGAAGAAATATTTGAGTTTGAAAACTCTCTAAGGTTTGTTGGTTTTGGTGATGAGAGATCCTCCTTGGTTGGCTTTGATAGTTTCACTCAAAAAATACAATTGTGATTCAGAGGAGTATTTATGTAAGTAGTTGTTGTAAGTTGTTGGTGCCATTTATATATATTTCAATATATTTCAATAATATCAAAATTAGAGTTTCTATCTATCGTATGACTTATTATATGGTTGTGTCAATTTTTCTAGTATCCCAAAAAATTCAAAAAATGTATTAAATATATTGAAGGTGATATTATTGTGGTTTCATAGCTGGTTATCTTTCCATCTTATAGGTCTTGTAATATTCAATGTTTGCAAATGATAGGGAATTTATGTAATTACAAAGAGATAAAATTAAATTGTAATCAGAAGAATCACTTGCTAGTTCATTGGGAGAAATAGATGAAAGAACTAGCAAAAACCCTCTTGTAAGGGGTGTAGAAGAGAAGAGCTAACCAATCTAGATAATTTGATGCAACATATATCTCAATCTAATCAAAATTTGTCACAATAAATAGATCAACAAATGATTGAATCTAGTCAACATATGGCTCGATAAATTACTCAGGCATTTGCTTAAATTATGGGAAATAATGGCAATAATGGAACATCTCCACTTAGGAATCAAAAAGAATTATAGGATGAAGTTGCAGTAAGAAGATTTGATAGTCCCAATGGTACTAATGGAGTAGAATAATTTAAAACATTTAATAGTAGATTTTTTCATATGCATACCTTTAATGGTTTGGTAAATTCTAGACCCTCCATGCCCAACTTCATTCTGATGGGTAACATCTCAAAAGGGAATGATGATCCTAATGATTCAGAAATGTATTCTAAAGTTTGGAGTGATAGGCTAAATTTTTAGATATCTTTCCAATAAACAATGCCATTCAATGACTATTTAGATTTTAGACAAAGGCGTAGATCCCATAAAGGTGTGAGTGGGAAACCATAGAAAAATGAGGTACAGATAAAGGTGGAAAATCTATCTATTCCATAATTTGATCATTCTAGGAAGATTACCACAATAATTTTAGTGAAAAATATTGACACTTTTCTTCATCTTAATCATATGTCTAAAAATGATGCTATTAAATATACAACTCTTCATTTGGATGGTTGTGTATATGAATGGTGGTACCATGGATTGGTTACCTTAGCCCATGATCAGATCAAATCTTATGTTGAATTCACATAGAGGTTGATCAAAAGGTTTGATAATAAATGATCCAGGTGGATCTCCACACATGAATATTTCACTTTGCTCACCATGATGAACTTGAAGTTTGGTGACAACAAGTGTGAAAATTGGTGAATTTATGCTTTGATGGGTTTTATTATCTCACACAATTTTTATGATTTAAGTGAGAAAAGTCTCATGGATTTTTCATAAGTAATATGCTCATGCATTTTATTATGCTTAAAAGGAACTTTGAATAAACTCATGTATTTATTCATTTGAAATTTTAAAATGATTCATACTTACGAGCGGGAAAATGACTTACATATTATTCATTATCTTGTAAACTAGGAAATTGGTTTTATGTGAGAATCCACCTCACAACTAATTTTCTATTTCTCAATTAGAGGTTGAGATCTTGGTGGGGATCTTCCATCATCTTATCCCTTGAATTATGCCCAAATCCTAATTTAGTGGATCATGAGAGAGATTTTCTTCTTGAATTCTTATCCATGTAAAGTTTTAAAATCCCCTCATTTGGGAGAGGGATTGGGAAGTTTTTGGAGTTATCCTCCTTTTTTATGAAAAACTAAATAAAATTTCCTTATGTGAACCTATGAAGGGGCTAAGGAGAACGAGAGATACTTGTAGGCTTAGTTCAAGTCTCAAAGATTTGTAGGAGTTTTGAGAGAACTATGTAAAGCTTGCATTGTAAGGAATTTATCCTTCTGATGTCTGGAGTAAGGTCATTTGTGTGAAAATCCTTATTGAATCCTTAGTTAACGAGAAGGTTTGGATGTAAATGCTTTTGAGAAGTTCCCAACATTTTTCATAAGAAGGAATAAAGTGATTCGTGTTCAAATGGATCTGAAGACGTAGCTAGAGACTGGTGAACTCCATTATCAAAATATTCTTCCTTGTGTTATTGTGTGTTATATCCATTTTTAAGTTCATTTTCTTTATGTATTTTTGTTTAAAAAAATTACATTAAGGAACTATTTTCTCTTCATTCACAAGGAAATAAAAGTTAGTAAAAGATCCTCATCGTAAACTTTTGTAGTGAGTAGTACTCACCCAGTTTATAGATCGATTGGTATCAGAGCTAGGTTGACTGTTTTGCTTAGTGTGAATGCTTATCAGATCTAAACTCAAGCAAAGAGTATTTAAAATAAATGTCAATTCCAAAAAATTAGAATCCTTCTTATCCTCTTTTTTTAAAATCTTATAAAGATGATTTATCTTTTATTAAAGCATTCTTCACCATGAAGAAAATGATAGAGGAAATGTATGATGATGAAAGAGAGAGTATTAAGTTGTGAAGGTTATTGAAAACATCAGAAGATGAGAAGCAAGTAAAGATTCAAGAACTTGAAGAAATCAACCAAAGCCTTCAGTTGGAAAATGCTAAGTTGAAAAGGTTGCTACAAGAAGTACAGGATCAGTTGCAAGCCAAGGATGAACTTTTGGTGAAGTTTTAGAGTGATGAAAAAGTGGAGAAACCATCTTAAATATAAATTATCACTGAAGTATGCATTACAAGTAATTATTTGATTACGAATTCTTCCCATCAAGAAGATTCTTTTGGTGCATTTGAAAATCAAACTAAAGGTGTTGGCTTGAAATTGCCCAAGAAAATGGTATATGAAGTAAAAGGCCTTGGAGCTAATGGCCAAGGCATTGTAAATCCCATCCAAGAGGTAGAACTACCTTGACATGTAGGACTAGGCTATGGAAGAGAGGAAGATGGAGAATTATCCAAGACCACCAATGAAAGAAACTCCAAAACCATATAAGCTAGAAAGTCTGAAAATGATAAGTCTAAATTAGTGCAGAAGGAACTCTCACAAACTGAGAGCACATCTCACAATTTTGATAATCATGATACCAAGTCATCTCCAAAGGGAGAGCAATCCAAAGGAGGAGCTAAGTTAAGTTCTCCTCATCAGATTTACACTAAAGACACCATTCAAGGCATAATCAGTCTAAATATTCCAACGTTCCTTTTGATTATCAAAAAATTGGTAATGTAAAGCAAAATTTATGGCATAAAAAACCATGTACATGTTGTGGTTTGAATAACCATGCTACTGCCAAGTGTTGTAAAAAATGGCTTTGTATAAGAAGGTTATGTCTATCAGGAAGAAGACAAACTATGATGTCCCCTCTCCTCATTGGGAGAAAAAGAAGGGCCAGAAGCTTGTGAAAACACCTATGAAAGAAATAGCTCATGAAGAAAGACAACTACAAAGAGAAGGGCATTTGAATTGCATTAGTAAGAAATGGATATCGTTTATACTTAGCTAAGTTTTTATCATCATGCATATGTAAACACCTAAAAAATCATTGTATGCTTGTTCCATTGTTGAAAAGCATTAAGAAAATTGATCTCATATGTATGATAAAGTATGGAGGTAAATTACTAGTTGCAAGAAAGTAATTAATAGTAGATTTTTCCTTAAATGTCTATCAGCATGATGGTGTAGTGTTTTTGCAAAGTTGTGGTGAGGCACAAGGAAGATTTTTTGAGTTGCCAATTTCACAAGAGAATAAGATTTTCATCACCATAGTTGCCAATTTAAATAGAAACTCTAAATTGAGTATGGATTTGTGGGAAATAGACTCCCTCTCTCATCTTTAGGAAACTACAGAGTTAGAGGGGGCACATTGATTTGTATCATGTCGATTTGAAGGTTTATATTTCTAACATTATTGTGCTTGGAGATTTTGGTGGCCATGTTTTGTGGAATTAGATGGGCCTTCTTGATGGAGTGATGTTATATTTAGCAAGATCTACTTTTCATTGTGGTTTTGTGAGAAGCATGGTTTTGATTTCACCTAAGCTATTGCTAGCCACAAATCATATTTGCAAAATTTAGCTTCTATGAAGTCAAGGCTCAAATAGCCATGCATGATTTGGCTCATGGACTTTGCCAAGGTTCAGTGGCCCTTGATCATTTTGTTGAGGTTGTTATCTATGCTTCCTCTCTCATTTATCTTTTACTAATGGATCTAACGGCGCACACTGGTGTGATGCATGGTGTACAAGTCACTATCAGAAGAGAACCACCAATGGGTGATGAAGGAGTGAGTTTGGTTCTACTACTGCTCACCATGCTGCTAATTTACTTACATGTAGAATCTTCTTGACTATCAAATAAATTCTTTGTAGGTCATCACTTCACCACTTCCCTTAAAACTTGACTCGTAGTGGTGGTGAACCTTGGCCACAATGACTCTGTAGATCTAGATAGACCCCCACCTCCTAAAACTCAGCTCATAGTGGTAGATATTATCTCTAAACTCCTACCCTCACACAATTTTATAAGGTTTAACCTCATCACAAAAGCACCTCTTCTTTGGATTAGCTGCATTAAAGATTATTTATGGTACTTAGCATTGTGTTCCCTTCTAATTTATCCTACCTTGCCCATTTGTATCTCTCATACTACTAAATATGGGATCATTGTGGTAACTATTTACCAACCTACCCCATTCACTTTCATTAACACCTTCACCAAAACCCAAAACTGTTGTTTTACCAAACCTTCTCCCTTAGCCCAAACCAACACATGTGGTCCATCAAATATGTTACTTAGCATTGTATTCCCTTCTAATTTATCCTACCTTGCCCATTTGTATCTCTCATCATACTAAATGTGGGATCATTGTGGTAACTATTTACCAACCTACCCCATTCACTTTCACTAACACCTTCACCAAAACCCAAAACTGTTGTTTTACCAAACCTTCTCCCTTAGCCCAAAACAACCCATGTGGTCCATCAAATATGGTACTTAGCATTGTGTTCCCTTCTAATTTGTCCTACCTCGCCCATCTATATCTCTCATCCTACTAAATGTGGGATCATTGTGGTAACTGTTTACCAACCTAGCCCATTTAATTTCACTAACACCTTCACCAAAACCCAAAACTGTTGTTTTACCAAACCTTCTCCCTTAACCCAAACTAGTCCATCTGGTCCATCAAATTAGGGAAACCAATTTGAACATCACTCATTCAAACCTCATTGAACTACATTGGCCTAATGTCCATGGACTATGTAGGCACTGTTATAGGAGCAACTCAGCCACTAACATCTAATTCTCATCCCCTTTTTTTCTTCTCACTCATTTTTGCTGCTAACAGTGCCCTCTTGCTTAGGGTTTCCTTCATCAAGGCAACTTTGAATTATTTCTTCAGTGTCCCTATGTTTTAACACCATATAATACTTCCTCTTAAGTCTTTTCCCCATTGTTGGGAGAACTATATTATCCTGAGGTATTTTTAGACTATATAGGTAGCGTTTAGTTATTGAGCTCAGCTCGACCACTTCCTTTACTTTATTTTACCTTCTCACCTAAAATATCTTCCTCAACTTCTCTACATGTCTCCTAACAATCTCCTAACCTCCATCTTGTCAATCTCTTTTAATCACTTTTCCAGTTTGTCAATATTTTTTTAACACAAGGGTTGACAACATTCCCCATTAGCCCCCCTTACCTACCATAAAGCCACCTCCTACTCTGCTTCATTGGACTCCCCATCATCTTTCCTTGTGCATGCTTCATGGCCCACTTTCCCAACCACCTTTTACATTTTATGCCTCTCGTTCACCTTATTACCAACCTTGACATTTATCTCCTTCAACTTCTTTCTCCATCCTCATCATCTCCCCTTCCCCTTGGCTATATGTCATACCCCCTTTATCACTCTCTTTTCCTCACCCATTCCATGTCATATTGTGCATCTTAAAAGCTTTCTATTTCTTTTGTTGCTACACTTTTTCTTTACGTATACCACCATTCTCTACCATTCTGCTACTCTTCCCATCGTACCCATTTTCCATTCTTCCTATTTGCTTTCTTTCCATCCTTTTCATCCTTTTTATCTTTCCCTTTCTCTTCCACAACTAGTTTCTCCCTAGGTATTTATCCTTTGAGAAGCCTTTCATAATTACCCTTTTCTTCTTATTTATTTTTACATTTCCTTTTTCCTCTTTCCATCTTGGTACTCACTTATATTTTGGATCTATGTGAGTATCCATGATTTGTATCCCTAATTCAATTCTTCATTTTTGTTCTTATCATCTCTGATCTTGAACCTTTAGTTTCATCTCACTCCCTTTCATTTTTTCCTTTTATTTCTTCACCACCTCACCATTTTTTTAGCTTGTCAATATCTTCTAATCACCCCTTCAACTTGTCAATCTCTTCTAACAAGATGATTAACACCTACCTTCTATTTTCACCTTCTTATCCACCCATCCTTTGCTTCCCCTCATTCTTCACCCCTTTCCCATTTTCCATCCCATTCTCTTATCTAAAACCACCATCTGATTTGCTTCATTATTCCTCTCCTTGCATATCATCACCCATGTTTACTTGGTCAAGATACCACCTACTTTTTCCCTCTCCTATCATCCTCTTTATGTACTCATTTCACTCCTTTTTTCCTCATGTTTCCATTTCTTCCATTTATTTCCTTGTTTTTATTTTTCATCACCAAACTAATTTTTCTTTTATCTTTTTTAGACTTATTTCCAAACCTTTCATGGCCACCCATATCCCTCATTCTCCCCATATACTTCATTATTGTTACACTTCTCTCCCCATCCTTTTCAATTCTCCAATCTATCATTATTTATTGCATCTCTCACCTCCAATATTCTACCTTTTATTTTTCTTCTATTTTCTCCATTTCATTTCATTTTTTTCATCTCCCTTGATTCCCTTCCTTGTTCTTCCCAACCTATATGACCATACTTTAATTCTTACATCCTTCTCCACCTTCATCTTTATCTGCAACCTCATTTTTTTCTCTTCATCCATCTCTTGGTCCACTTTTACCTCATCCCTTGTTGGATCTCCCTTATGTTCTCCAATTTCACCTCCACCTCTTTAGAGTATGGTTACCAGTTGTACTAATTTTGTGTATGTCTCCTTGTCTACTTCCTTATATTCTCTACACCCTTACCTTAATGAATTAAATTTGGTCAGGTTCATTATTTTAATAGCATCCCTTTCTTCTTTTAATGCCTCTGTATGTTGCGCTCATACTCTATTTTTTCTCCCTCTCTAACTACTCCCTTCACCCTCCCTACCACCATTTTCCTTTTCAACCCTCTGCCCATTTTGAGCATGATATGGCCTCCAAGGTCTGCCACTCAATTTTGGTTTAATACAAGATATATACCAATCCTACAGCTCTATAACATAATTGGCTAGGACCGTGAGCTCATACAACCAATCAACAAGCCTGAGCATTGTTAAGCCATCATGATGAAAATTTATTACCCACCTCTTCTGGTCTTGCCTATTTTCAACCCTTTTTATTTTAACCTTCAAAGATGTTAGAATCAAAAATAAAACCACTTTCAAATGGAAGATTTAGGATACCCACATGGGGATGATAGCTACACCCTCTCACATGTCCTAACCTTCCAACCAATAATTTCCATTTTGGACTACATCTTCTTACACCTTCCAATAGCCTTGTTCTTTAACCAAAATTCAAAACCTACTCCCTTAATTAATTAATGTTATTATTATTCACCTCAATCCATATTCTAAAACCCATCAGTATCTTTCTCTAAATTCCCTAAAAAACTCAGTGCTTACTTATTTTGTGGCCCCATTGACTCAAGGGTCAAGGGTTCGAATCTTTGCCACTTCTTGTTTACCCACTCTACTACTTTGCTTCCCAAGACCATTGAATAATAACCTTACATATCCTATTAATGACATTATTATGGAATGTGTCAAATGTCAACTTATTTGGATGGTGATGAAATAACTTGTTAGATCATCATGATAATTTGAGTAGTTCCATATTTTCCAAATCCTAATATAGCATATTTATACCTTTCCTTTTCTTTACGATGGTGGAAGAAACTTCACACTTCAACCTAATTATCCATGGCTACAAATTTATTTTACATAGTTGACATAATCATCTAATTGCATCCTAGCTCACCTCATCCACCATTTTTACCACACCCATACAAAACTATTTGATATCTAATTGGGACAACCAAGCTAACCAACACCCTTCACCTCAAAGAAACTAAATTTGGCCTGACATTTTTTTTGGATTCCTATCCATGGAAATATGTATGTAATTTCCACTTGCCACATGCATCTAGAGTTAGTTGAGCCATCCCCTTCTAGCCCATACCTAATCCACCCATGCTTTCACCATCTCCACCTTGACATTGATTTCTTTTAACCTAGAACATTGGTGTTTTTTGCAATAACTTAAGACCATAGTGACCAACCTTCTCATGTTAAACATTTAAATGTTTTCACCACCTCATGTAAAATTGAACCATTTATGTTTTCTTGGGAGTACTTCCTACTTTGGATACTTGAGTCAACATCGACCCTCTCTAGGAACCTTGATAAGACTAACCCGATCAACTATGACCAACACTGGGGACCAGTTACCTTGTAATTTATCTTAAAACCCAACATTTTTATTATCAACATTGGCACCTTCAGTCTCTATGTAATCTTGACTATTTTACATAGTCATTTTTTGTGAACCCATTGGCATTTCACATACCCAACTACCTTGTAGCACCACCTAGTGCCTCCCCATCAATTGCTTATCAAACCCACACCCAATTCAATCTTTCCTTATCAAATCTTAGTTTGAGTGGGAAAACCTCCTCCCATACTTGAGGCATCTTAACCTTCAATCAAGTGATTTATTTTTATTTTGCATCTTGTTAATTCAAAGATGTTTAAAAAAAAGTGGTGAAATGTAGACACCATTAAACTACACATTTATAGTTTTTGATGACTAAATGCCTCAAAATCTCCTAAAATTTCTTAAACATTCTTAAAACCCACTTAACCTAATTAAATCACTATTCTCCTAGTCACAAATATCATTCAAAATCACTATTTTAAAGTAATACTCAAAAGTACTATTCACCTTCACTGTTCACTATGGGACCCACTATCATTATTTATGATGACATAACATGTGACATGGTATGTGATTTGGAGGTGATATGGCAAGTGACATGGCTTAGAAGTGATGTCACTTGATGTGGGACATCATACGCTACTTGGGAACCTTCCCAAAGTGCTTGATGACCTCATTCAAGCATCACAAGGCCTCCCCCTTGAAATGTGGCAAATTTCCCTTTAAGGGGTCATTATTCAACATGTATTTTGTCTTCCCACATAAAATTAGACTTTAAAAATAGATACCTACCTCTTTAAGACTTTAGGAAAGACAAAGGGCACCCATTTTTTACCTTTTAGCCCAAATGGAGGCTCACTAACCCAAATGGAAGACTTTCCAACCCACATGGGAATCCCCACCAACCTCACCTTTGAATTTTCATACCCCAAATTGAAAATGGAATCACATTTGGTGTGCCACTCATTTAAGTGATTGTGTGAAAGCAAGAAAGGATGGGGAGAAGTCTTTAAGCCTCATTCAAACCCATGTGGATGATTTGCAATTAAACTTGGAGACTCACCAACCCACATGGGAATCCTCACCCACCTCACCTTGACTAAATCATGAGCCCACTTGGACAAATTCAAATTTCTTCACTATTCCTCTATTTTGGCATGTTTCTTCACATAAAAATGTTATAAATACCCTTGTCTCCTTCACCCAAGGTTAAGTGGAAAGTTATTATTTTATTCTTAGAATATTGTTGTAGGTTTTTGGAAGAGGTCATAATATTGGAGGTCATCATCATATTGGAGGAGAAAATATCAAAGAAACATAAGCTCTACTGAAATTTCTTCAAGATTCATCAACATTCAACCATCATCAACATCTTCAAGCCACTTCAACAACATTGAGGTAAACTACTTTGTTTTGTAATTTCATTTCTTTTTTTAATTCTCTTTGGCCTTTTCTTTTCTTAACCTCCATACTCTTGATCCATTTATGTATTTCTCTTTATCCCATTAATCCCATTTAATCATTTTGACTATTTCCACTTAATTTATCCCCTTTACCCATTCACCTCTTTGCCTCATTTACCTCTTTTCCCTCTTTGTCATGTTTATCTTTATTTTTCCTTTGCCATATTTACTCATTTTCCTCATTTAGATATTAATATCTTTGTATACTTTTATACTTGACCATCTATCCAAACCAAAAAAATAATTCTTGTGACCCTCACTACTTTACCAAACCATAACCATAATCTTTACCAATTTTCAGCATTAGTATTAATTAAACTATTGCATTCATTTAGTTATATTTTACAAAGCATTTAACTTTATTGTATCAAATTTAGTTATTTACTCTTTTAGTATCATTTATTTGTTGTTTTTATTCAATATCTACTTATGTTATCATTCCAGTTTAATTATTTTGAATAAGGTGGATTGACAACCTCCTAAAAAGCTTTCACTTCTAGGATCTAGCTCACACTAGGAAATCCACCCATCTACTTGTCTAATAAATAAGTTTCTTTTAGTGTTTTGTTATTTTTCGGTCATCCTCCCAAGCCAAAGAGGCTCTCTACAATAATATAGATTTAATGTGTGCACATTTAACATGTTCTTCTACACACCCTTTATCACTAGTTTCTTTCTTTTGAAAAATTAAGAAAACAAAAAAAATTGAGAGAAATACTCCATTCCACCATGATTGCATGAGTACATGTGAACATCATTTCATTATTTAACCATGCATATTTGAGAAATAGATCACTAAATACAATATTGACCACCAAATAATTACTTAACTAAAAGACAAATAAAACACTTATTAGCTAATATACTAAATAGATGAAACACTTGTATTGTAATAGCATTTCCAAATTAATAGATCCCAAGTAATATATGTATTCATGCTATGTCCATGAAACCTTTTGTCGAAGACAATAAATTTGAAGTGGATTAGCAATGAATGTGAATATATATCACCCTATTGTGAAGACACTTGCATTTCAAATTGTCAATGTTATAAAGGTTGAGCAAAGGTAACTATAATACATCAACATGAACAAAAATACTATTAGTTTGCTAAAAAATTAATATCATACCACCAATAAATGGCTCATAATGTTTTGATGATGTTGCATATTCTTCATTGAGATCCCATATTAAATTATAAAATTCAACACAATAAAAATATATAATGGTAGTGTTTAATGAAACTAAAGAGAATAAAAAATCATATCCACCATGGATACCTTTGATGATTTTTACACATTACTATTAGTTCTATCAATACTTATATCACTACAAGGCCAAATTGCATCTATTTAGACACTATTTTGTACTTTATCATCCTCAATCCTAGAAAAGGGTAGTGGCTTTGGATGATAATAAAAAACCTTCTAAATATTGATAAAATAATAGTTCTTCATGTTAGTCATACTATCACATGTTTGGTTCCACTCAACATATACTATGGTATCTTTCACTTGCATAAAAATTGAGGTGTAGAACCACACATTGACACCATGGTGAAATCTATAATTATTTGTGGAATATTTAGAATCTATGTCCAAGTTATCAATATTGTTATTATCCTCATAATTTACAACATCATCACATGATAAAACAATAACCTCAGGGTCTCATCCTTGTTTTAGGGCATTCATCTCTAGAGGACCTATAAAGAATATTAGATCAGTGTTTGTCAAAACTATAACTATAATAAATATTTATTTATACATTATCATTGTGTTTACTTATGTGAAACATCTCATCATCACCAATTTTAATTTTTGAGTCCCCTCACAAACCCTTTTACCTTCATGTGAAAGGTACTCCCTTAAATTAATGCCATCATCATCAATATAATGGTTCTTAATGCCATCTGTCTCAATTTTTTCTAGTAATTTATTTAGAAAGATAAAAAAATATATATTTAAAAATATAAAATTAACTTAATTTTTACTGCATGTAAACCATTCAACACAGTTCATCTAACTTGATGTCCATTATTTCCTCCACCTTACCTTTGTTCCAACCTTTGTCTTTCTCATTCCATTTCTTGATAATACTTTCTCTAACTTATCTAGTCTTTATTTCTACATTAAAAGGTTTTTCTTGAATCATATGTGATCATCTACTAATTTATATCCTTCAAGGATATTTCATTAAGATTACATAATTGGGAGACATTCTTTCTCACCATCTGTGATATTTCAAGCTTATCCCTCTTGTTGATGCTCTAACTTTTTAAGAGTTGGTCTATTAGTCTACATGATTATATTTTAGTGTATGTTCTCATCCCCTTGTCTTCCTTTCCCTAATAGAAATATAGTTTGGGGGCATCCTTGGAATAGGTTTTTGACTATGAATGTTAAGACAATGAGCTTTTAGGCTAACTAGTGACCAAAATGGATGACCACCATCAACACAAAATGTGTTGCATGGGTGCAACAAGAAATATTGAAAATATTGCTTCATGATACCCATATCTAAAATCTTATATTCACCTTAAACCTATCATTCAAAAAATAAACCATTTTAGGTTATAAGTATAAAAAATAATTAAATCAACTAGTGTGAAAATCATCCTTGAAAACAAGAAAAATTTCCTACAGGTTTTAGTTCTTCCTCCCAATCAGATTATAAGGCATTTGGATGGTAGTCACTACGATTGAAATAATTGACCTCCTCATCAACATCCTCATCAATCTTGTCTCACTCGACCTCTTCCTACCACAATGTTCAACATATACATGTTAATCCAAATATATATGGAACAAGAAACATCTATGATGATGATTGAGGGAAGAAGAATAGATAAAACCAATCCATACTATTATCAGGACCAACATCCCATTTTTTCCACTTTGTAAATGGGGACCCTTGTAAAAAATTTATAAACTCTACATTATGGTATGGTTTTGCAAAGGATATTCTTGTTAGAATCTGGAGATTATCACCCTAAGAAGGGACATAATTTTAACTATGCTTTATAAACTAACCCTGCTAATAATTGCCTTTGGATGACTAAGACAGGTTTCATGGAAGAAGATAATGTTACTAAAAAATAAACCCTCACAGTTCAAATTCAAATTTGGTGGGAGTTAAGTTGATAGGAAAAAAATAATAAAAGGACTACTGAAGAGCCTACATCATGTTTTAAACATGGGACAATTCACTTTCTTTTTCCCATTCTTGTATATTTTGCCATGGGTCTAAATGGCTCATATTTTATAAATTTCTTTCAAAAATTCACCTAAGTTGGGTTAAAATATTAATACTAAGGCCTTAGTACTTAGTCTTATCCTTAGCCTTAATGGTTTATCCTAAGTTTTAATATCTATAGGTCTAATGGTTATCTTTCCTATTCTTTATAGATTCGATGGTGATCATTTGCTTGCTATAATTGATCCAATAGTGCATCAAGCCAAAATTCATTTCAAAATATTTGATGATGATCATTTTTTCATTGATCTTGATCTAATGGTGCATCAATCCCAAATACCTTTAAAAGGCCCAGTGAACTCAACACATGGCTGATGTACACCCTAAGAAGCATGTAGTTATTGATCTTGACCCATCAAAGATAAATGGTAATCACTCACCCACTAGATTTGATCCAATGGTGCATCGATCCCAAATACTTTTCAAAGGCTTCATGAGCTCAACATGTGGCTAATGTGTGCTCAAAGTTATTGATAAATTTATGGAAGGATCATAAAGTGCTACAAAAGTGATAAGTGGTTGCCTGATAGATGTGAAGGAATATTTGATGTGACTCACTTAATAAATCTACTTAGTTAAATGAATTGGACCTTATAAATATCAATGGTGATGGCTCACCTAATGGATTTGATCCAAGGGTGCATCGACCTTGACAAATTTTCAAAGCTCCATGAGTTCAACACATGGCCAACACATAGCTAGGGTGACAACTAATAAGGATAAGTATCATGAAGAAGATTTGTCGAGATGTCAAGTGCCATAACCATGAAATTAAAGATAAATTGGCCAATAATATCATAGGAACATAGGTTTGGGTTATCAATGTGAAATAAATAAGGCCTTTTGAAAGCCAATGGCGAGTTTCCAAGTAGCTTTTATGAAAACTATTTTGAAAAGAACAAATCCATGCCAGATAGGATCCATGTAAGCATGAAGGATCAAAATAAAAGATATCCAAAGCTCAAAATGATGAAAGGAATGAGGAATAAGGTCCCATCAAATCTAAGGCATGTATAAGGTTAAAAAGTTGGATATTTTTTCCATTTAAGCTCAAAGACCCCTAATCCCTCTATAAAGAAGATTTGAGTTGGCTTAATTGGTCACAAAGCAATCAAATAACACAACTAAACCATGAAGTAAGTATCTTATTGAAACCCTTTGTGACCTTGAAAATTTAATTTAGTGTCATCAATGGTGGTAGGAACGTAAAAAATGAAGTTAGAAGAAGAACATTACCTAACTTGTGACAATGAAGGGAGGATTTTCAAGGATAAAGAGCTAGACATTGCATCCCTAAACATCCATGGAGTCAATAACTAGTTATAATTGATATTATTTATGGAGGAATTATATCCATATACTAGGAAGATAAGAGGAATGCCATTGTGCATCAAAGATACAATGACATAGTTGTGATCCAGATGGCAGGTCTCCATCATGCAACAACCAAACCAAAGGTAAGGCAATGTATCAACATCATTGCTCCTATTTTAATTTATTTTATAATAGATGGAGAATGTATCTCCCATATATGTAGCACAAAAAATTCTACATATATCGCCCTCATGGCCTTTTAGACCTACTACAAGCTTCCCTTGCCTCATATCGATCTCCCATCCTTAAGAGATTGGACTAACACTCAAGAAATAAATTTAGTCCTCATACCTTGGTTAATCTAAGGCTCCCATATTTTTAGATCCCTTGATGTAAAATTTCCTATTGTCTAATTTAGGGAGGTTGCTAGAATAGCAATGACCTTGCTAAATAGAACCTTTGGTTCCCCTTCCACTACTTATGTGAGCAAGATTTGGTTATCTTATGTCCACTTTATGCTAGAAAAGAATCTAACCCCTCCTATAGCATAGCTGATAAGTTTTTTCTTAGGAAAACAATTCATAACTATTAAAAGAAGGAATTCCAATAAATTATTTATGATGTCCTATCTCTTAGATTAACTCTTGGCTTCTATAACCTTCCCTACCATAAGGAACTAGTCTCCTAATGTTAGGACCACAATCTCTCACCACTAATCTAAATTACATATATTCAAATATAGGAACCACATATAATTTATTTGTGATGGTGTTTTCCCAACCATTTATGAGGCAATCACTGGCATCCCTATGCTAAGACTCCATCCACTCATCAAGAAGCAAGTAAGAACTATGGGAGACGTATGGTTCCACCTAGATTGCACTATGATAAAGATAGAGGGGATCTTGATTCATCCCTTTCAATTACACATTCATGTCCCCAAAAAGCTTTTATAGAAAGAGATTGCATCTCAAATTATCTAGGGTTTGCATAAGACATGCAAAGAGAAGGAGAAAGCTCAAGTCCACCCCTTCCCATTGGACTTGACAAAGTCATAATCAGAGATTGGAAGCAACTAGAGGTCATGGTGGTACATAGGAATTAATTTGATTTTTAGTTGGATGACCTCAATATGTGGGACCATAGGAATATAGTGATCAACCATACTTGGGATAATAATGTCCCAAAGATTAAGTATGGACATTAGCTAGGTGTGTGTGATGACAATTATATAAGAGCCAGACACTTTAAATAACTACTTTCTAGAATCAAAGGTCACAACATCAAATTGTTGCATAGGTTAATCAGGGACAACAATCCCTTAGGGGAAATATGGAAACTTTACCCTCTACATTATCACTTATTTCTGGTCCATCTAAGATTGCCCATCAACCATAGAAAGGAGAATCCTCTGAGACCCAATAAGTGAAAACATCGAAACAAACGTAGGTTGGGCATCCTAAAGATACCAAAGGAAAAGACAAAGTTTTGGTTGAGGAACCAAAGATGGAATGTAGACCTGGAGAAGGCCCTTCATCCTCAACATCACCATAGAGACCCTCTTCCCTAGTGGAGTTCATTGGCATGGTGGCTCTTGAAGTTGATGAGACTTTAGAGGGTGCCCTTATCAATATAGCAACAACATATGGTTCTGATAAGTAGGAGGATCCCTCCAATACAATAGGTAAAGAGCCAAACCCTCTAGATGAAGAGAAGCAAAAGGTAAAATTGGACTTGGTACCTCTTACACCTAAAGAGAAGCTTAGGTTGACCCTAACTTACCCTACTAGTAAAGTCAACCTTTTCAGTGATGAAAACACAATCCATGGACCAGTTATCCCTGATTAGTTTATTTATGGGAAGCTAAAAAATATCCCATCCCTCTCTCCATGATGGGCTTTGACATGAGTTGCTTTGGGTGTACATGATGAAATTAAGCCATGGATTTAAGAAATTGTGGACAAACAGGTAGAAAGAGAGATCCAAATTCTTCATGCTAAGAAAGGTCAAAAGTTAGACATGCCTGGAGCCTTTGAGAGTGCAAGTATGAAAGTTATTGAATAGTAACAATCTAAGAAGATTGACATAAAGGTTCAATTTATAAAATAAATAGTGGGATTAGAAACAATTATTGTAAGGATTGTTGTGATTAGACAAGAAGAGTTCACCTTCCAAAATGTTAAACCATTCACTAGGTTAACCCCTATTAGAGGTCAAGAAATTAGAAAAGACACCATCCATGGGGAGGATGTAGAAAGCTTGATTAAGACCAATTCCCAACAAGATAAGGTACATTTCTAGGGATTAAAATAAAGGATCTAAGCCTTGGAACAAGAAAAATAAATTTTACAGACTTAGGTAGTCATCTCAGTGCTTGATACAATAATCAAAATTCTTGAAGATTCATTTCATGAGATGTTCAAGGAATTAAAGTCCATAAGGTCAAGGTAGGTTGCACTAAAAAACCAAGTCTCAGTGACCAAGAAACTAAATTTTTAATGGTAGGCATCTAAGAGTATAATGACTCATCTCCTTGACATCCAAATCAAGAAACATATTCCCAATCTCAAGGCTATCAGTAGAGAGCACCTTAGTGCCAACTTTAGAATTATAGGAGATAATATCAAGAAATTGAACACCTAGAAATATAAATTTGAATATCTTATTAATGAAATCAAATGACTCATATATATAATTTAAAAACTCCTAGAAATATGCTCAAGGATCCTATCCATCCCACTATCCTAGGAATAATTAGTGATGAAGAATTCCAACATAGAATTACTTTAGTAACACAAGAGATCAAAGGTAAAGGTCAAATCCAATTATTATTAAAAAACAATAAGATACTAGGGTTGATCTTCAATGTTGGGGAGAGATAAAATGAAGTGAAGAGCATCAAGGAGGCCTTAGATAGGTGTGACAAGGATTTTAATGAGCTGAAAGATTGAGAAGAAGGATGCATCACTAGGATTGAAATAGACTTAAGCCTAATTGATGAGCTGCATGCAAGGGCAATGACTATCCTTCAACAATGAGGGGCCCCACCTCCATGTTATGAATATTTTAGTTATGGCTTACCATGAAGAGTCTATTTGATAAATGCACACGCTAGTTTGTTAGTGTGATTGCCTCTAGGCTAGTATGATATTGTAAGATATTGGTATTATGGTTGTAACAAAGGTAGTTGTTTTTTGTACACCTATATCTATGAAAAATGACTAGTATATTTCCTAACTTCCTATAAAATGGATGTGTATTACCAATTATAAAGGGAGAGATTTTGAGCTATTTTTTATACTATGGCTTTAAGCAATTAATACAAAGTGATTAAGGAATTCAGTAGGAATTGTCTAATTTAATGTGTTTCAATTGTTAATGTTTTGCAATTACTTATTTGAGTGTAAACATGAATAGTTTATAAAAATACTAAGTAAATCATCAATTATAGGGTTGTTAACTTGTGTGATGTAGGGTTTGTGAAATGAAACTATGTTTATTTCATTTTATTTCTTTTGTAACATAGATGTGCATTAGCTATCTAAATATGGAGCAAAACCTAAAAGTAAATTCATCTTCTTACTTGTATCATCATCCTATCTTCAAAATTAGGCCTAGTTTATAGTGGGACATAATCTTAGGCTATTTCAAACTAATATACTAGTTAAGATCACTCTTGGTAATTCTAGAAACTTTTTCAATATGTTTACAATCAGTATTTAGTAATCACTATTTCTCTCTTACTCTACCCTTCCTTTTTATCCTTTTTTAATAATTCAATTTAGTATAAAACCTTGTTCGTAATCATTTAGCTTAGTCATTAGTTTGGATCTAGATCTATTTGTTAAATTCAGCACTAAAACCAAGATGGCCCCCGACCATCAAACTTTATAAATATTTTGGAACATTCCATGTTGCTTTGTCATTATTTTCACCATAGGCACTTTAATTTCCAAATACCTAAAATTCATGCCTTGAATCTTTAGATTCTAAAATGAGAAGTGTTCTTTAAACACTATAAAACACCTATGGTTCATCTAGAAGCATCAACATGAAGGGCTCTGCTAACACTAGAAAGAGGGCCAAGTGCTAATTAACCCAGATTTAGGATATCTTTTCACATTTGGATGGATCTCTAAGTATAAATATTGATGATCTGGGAGGTTTTTGACTTATATTGGCATCACGTTGGGACAAAATTCATAATCCTTTAGTAATTCATTACTAGTCTAGGTAAAATAGCTCTAAATTTTTCATATCTATAGTATTAAAAGTTTGGTTTGTGGGAAATTTAGTTTGGATTGCCTTGCTTAAAGCAAGATCTCACATCTTCAAACTGGAATTGCTAAGGATTCACACTAGATTGCACTTAGAAATGAGGGAACCTTTACTAGGGCTACAAATCCATCAATGGACCAAGTGTGATAAAGGAAAATGAGGACTCTCCAAGTCTTTTCCTCTTCTATTCAAAGAGACTCTGCATCCAGACCACATCTAGGTATGGCTTGGTTAGGGAGTTCACCCATTAGTGTACAAGGGATAGTTCATGATTTACCCCATAATTTTAAGAAGTATTTACCTATATTTAGTCTTATCAGTGTTATAACTATAGAAGAACATGTTAAATATTTTAAGGTTTCTTTAAGGTTATTAAATGTATTACATGAGGATGTAGCATGTAGGCTATTTCCTTTCAATTTTAAAGATGTAGCATATGAGTGGTTCCTCAATTTTCACAACAACTTCATCACCACTTGGAATAATTTCAATACCATTTTTATTGACTAATTTGGTAAAATTATTAGCCTTTGTGTCATATATCATCAATTCACAACTATTAAAAGAGATGCTAGTGAACCTATAAGGTCCTTTAATGCTAGATTTCAAAATATGTATAGCAAAACTATAGAACCTTATAAACCTAATGATTTTGTAGCTCTAGAGATATATAAAGATGTAGTAGATCCAATGACCTCTATTTTTCTGAAGAGATCTATACTGGTTATAGCATCATTGGACCAAGCCTATTCCAAAGCAATAATTATCAATGATCAAATTCAGCCACAGGATCACATAGCATAGTCCATCCCAAATGTCAGCCCATAGATTCTAGACTTGACCCTTTTTCCAAATAATAACCTAAATACTCTAGCTCTTAACCAAATCCCAATTCTAAACATCATGCCCACTAGTTACACTACCCCTAATCAAAATCTAGGATTCCTTAGTCATCAAGATACTAATGGATCTCTTGTCAATGATCAAAAGGCCTTAATACCTTCTCCTAATTTGAATAGTAACCAATTCCATAATTTTGAGACCCTAGGGGTGAGAATAGTCCATATTAAAGATGGTTCAAGATCTTAGCACCGACTTCCTCTAATTGAGAAAATAGGTAAGCAATACTAGTGAAAGTTCTAGGAAAAACTTTACCTTCTAGAAGTTCAATAGACCAAAAAGTAGGTTTCACAATTATAACTTTTATAACATCAAGACTACCAAACCCCTTGTTGGTAATAAAACTATGGACATTAATCTCATAAACATTACCTTGCTTGACTACTATAGAGTAAATGCTACTACTAAACATGGTGAGATAGATTGCATTGAGTTTTTCAAAGCCTTTGAATCTTTCCAAGAAGAACTAGATATATTATAAGTAGTCCCTAATCAAGACAACAATGCAAATACATCTAGTCCTAAGTCCTTCAAGTAGATCCACATAGTAGAGACCTTTGATCTCCCATTTTAAGGGGAAAATGAACCAAATGAAATCCTTAAAGAAATCCATGCATTTCAACAATTCCTAAAAAATATTTACCCATTGAGGAATAGAGAATAGAGGCAACCTTTGACTACTTTAACTCCTCCTAACACTATGATACCCTCCTAACATTACTTCAGGGAATGACCCTTAGCCACCCAAAGGAGGCTACTCTAAGCCTAATACTAAGGTACTGATCAAGATGAGCTATAATATTGTTAAAGACATGAAGAAAATAAATGCCAATATCACCTTGCATGAATTAACCCAGATCATGAAACAAAGAGATTTACTATTAGAATCCTTGAAATATAGAAAATCTCCCAAAACTAATCATGCCAATGTGATGATACATAAGACCAAGGCTAAATCACCCCCTTTTCTACTCATGGTTAGGATGTTTGGTGAAAACTTGCATAATTTTTTGTTGGACTCAGGTGGCTATACAAATATCAAGCCTATTGGTATATGTAAACAACTAGGCCTAACTCCCATCAAGTTTGATAGTATAGTCACTCAGTTAGATAAATCAAGGGTAAAAGTGATTGGGGAACTTCTAAATGTTCACATGTAAATAAATTCTAACCCTAGAATTCAATATTTCATTGACATTCAAGTAGTAGACATGTTAGATGCCTATGGGATCCTATTGAATAGAGAATGGACTAAAGCCTTAAATGGTTATATGTCTACTGATTGTTTTCACTTATGGTTACCTTGGAAGGGGGTCCCAAATCAAATTAGAGTTGAGAGAAAACCAAGAATGAAACATATGATAACAAATTATAATGTTATAAATGAAAGGGTCAACATAATCAATTTAGACTTAGGGGTTTTCACCTTAGAAGCTGATAGGATAGATTATCCAAAGGAAAGGAAATATCCCTTAGGTTGTGGAAATTGCATTTTGATGGTGCTAGATGCAAGGCTAGGTTAGGTGTGGGTATTGTCTTATCTAACCCTACTAACAAAAGGTACCATGCCTCATATAGACTCAAATTCCATTGCATGAAAAATATTGTTGAGTATGAAGCTCTCATTCATGGCTTGTAGTTTTATATCAAAAATAAAGTTAAAGAACTACTAGTTTTTGGTGACTCTGAGCTAGTAGTCAACCAGGTCAGAAGCAGGTACCAATGTAAGCTCTCCTATCCCAAAAATTACAAGTTTAGATTCTAGGACTTTATTGAATCCTTTAAGGCATTCAACATCACCTCCATTCCAAGGGAGGAAAACTAATATCTAGATGAATTGGCATCTACTATAGTAAATCTTATTCCTAGTCTAGACTACCTTGATTTTAGTATTGAGCTAGTCCTATGTTCATTATACCTAATAATGTTAATCATTTCCAAGTCTTTAGTGATGACCAGTAGATATCAGATTTCTTAACAAATTTTAGGGCATTTGAAACCCATATCATCGATGAAGTTGATGAAAATGAGACAATGGGAAAAAATTTGGATAGCAAAGTCATTTAATTAAATGACAACATAATTAGAGAGATTGTTTGATGAAGATAAACTAGTTAAGGTTTCAAGAGTTCTTAGGGTAAGTGAAAAGGACTATGATACTATGGATCTTAGCGTTAAAGGTGAACCCCGATTAGTGATTGTTGAAAAATATTGCATAACTTTTGAAAGAGTTAAGGCCAAACAACTCCTTATGAAGTATAAGGATGTTATAGTGTGGTCCTAGTATGACCTAAATATTCTTGATCCAAGGTTCATTACCTATACCATACCCCTCAAATAAAGTTGTAAACCTTTAAGAAAAAAATAAAAACTAGTGAACTCCATGTTAGAACCAATGATATTTAAAGAGGTTAAAAGGTTATTAGATTGTAAGATAGTCTTTCCTATCATACATTCAACCTAGGTGGTCAATTTGGTGCCAATCAGGAAGAAGAATGGTGAGATTAGGTTGTATATTGATTTCAAGAATTTGAATAGAACATCAAAAAAGGATAATTACCCTCTCCCTTCTGTTGACTAGGTAATTCAAACTATTTTAGGATTAGCTATGATGTCCTTCCTAGATGGCTTCTTAGGGTATAACCAAGTGCTAGTCGATATAGAGGATAGGATAAAGACAACATTCACAATAATGTGGGAACCTTTACTTACAAAAAGATGCCTTTTGGATTAATCAATGTAGGAGCTACCTTCCATAGATCCATGGATCACACCTTCCAAAGGCATGATTGGTAAGCACATTATCATTTATATGGATCATCTAACAATTTTCTCCAAAAATAGAGAAGACCACTTCATGAACTTGCAACAAGTTTTCAAAAGATGTAAGAGGTATGGCATTTCCTTAAATCCAAATAAATGCATATTCTATGCAACTAAAGGGAAACTATTAGGGCATGTTATAACCAATGATCTCATCTCCATAGAACCTGAAAGAGTGGTATCCATATCCAAAATTGAGTTCCCAAATAGTAGGAATGAACTAAAGTCATTCTTTGGCAAAATAAATTTTTCAAGGAAGTTAATTTTTGGTTTTGCAGAGGTTATCAAACCACTGAGTGACATGCTCAAGAAATATGCCAAAATAATGTAGAATGAGAAATCCAAGAAGACATTTAATGACATCAAGGAGGCAATTTGTTAGGCCCCAATGCTTATAAGCCCCAATTTCTCAAAAGACTTTTACCTTTACAGTTTTGCATCTAATCATACCATGGCTAGTGTATTGACTCAAAAAGTTGATGAGTACGATCACCCAATAGCTTTCATGAGTACTAATTATAATAATGTTGAGTTTAAATATTCTATTATTAATAAATAATCATATGCACTAGTAAAGGTAGTAAATAAATTTAGGCACTACATCCTCAAAAACAAGGTTCATGTCATCCTACCTGATCCTGTTACAAAACTCATGTTGAGCCAAAATGAGCTAGGAGAGTGCAAAGGTAAGTGGTTGTTAGTTTTCTAGGAATTTGATTTAGAGATGAAGATATAAAATCTATTAAGATGCAAGGATTGATTTAAATGATTTTCAATACTAACCCTAGGCTAAACATCATGCAGGTGGATTAGTAGAGTTTACAAAATAATGAGTGGTATGATTATATCATATATTTGCTGATCAGTGGTGTTTGTCTTGAAAGTTTGTCTAGAGAAGAAAAGAGAGACTTGAGATTTAAGGAATCACACTACCTGATCAAGGATGGAGTCTTATGCGAGAAGAAATTTGAAGGGATCTACCTAAGGTGTGTCTCACAAGAAGAAGCTACCCAAATAATGGCCACTTTTCATGAAAAAATAGGTAGTGGACACCCCTCTGGAAGAAATACAGCTCAAAATATCCTAAGGGTTGGTTATTATTAGCCCACTATCTTAAATAATGCCCACAAGCATGTGAGATAATACCACTCTTGTCAAATATTCAGCACTAAAGAGCTAAAAAACAACTATGCCTCTACAACTAGTTATGATTGATAAACCATTTACATAATGGGGTCTAGAATTTATTGGAGTAATTAACCCCAACTCATATGAAGGTCATATAAACATCTTGACTACCACTGACTACTGCACTAGATGGATTGAAGTAGTGGCCACCAAGAAATGTAGAACATAAGAGGTAATCAATTTCCTAGAAGATAATATATGTACCAAATTTGGGACCCCAATGTCTCTAGTATGTGATAATGGGTCTGCATTCATCTCAATTGAGTTTACCGAGTGAGATTCTAACCATGATATTACACTTAAGTTTTCCTCCAATCACTATCCCCAAGAGAATGGTGTTTTTAAATCAACAAATAAAATTTTAATGAAGGCCATCAATAAGTCTACAAAAGACAAATCTAGAACTTAGCACAAACTGCTCAAGTTTAGACTCTTAGATGATATGACAAGGATCAGGTAGGATTTTAAGACTTCTCCTTTTCTAATGGTGTATGGAAAATATCCCATTCTCCCCATCACTCTCAAGATACCTACTTATAAATTTATGCAAGAATACACGGAAGAAAGTCAAAAACATGCCACTTCTAGGTTATTAGACATCATCCAGATGGAAGATGACTAAGAAAAGGTTTTTACTAGCTTTAGAAGACACCAAGCCATGGTGAAAAGGTGGTTTGACAAAATATCTAATATCAAAGTATTTGGGCAGGGAGACTTAGTCCTCTTATGGGACAAAGCATCTGAACCTAAAGGGAAACATGGTAAATTCACACCTTTGTGGATTGGCCTATTCTAGATCTTAGAAACATTGGAAAAACACCTTCAGGCTCATGGATTTACAAGGGGTAGAGTTTACTTTGCCTATGAAATACCTCAAGCATTAATTTTCTTCTGCTCCATCAGGGGTCTTCATGGAATAACATCTATAATATTGTTAAAGTTAGAGTAGGCAGGCTAGTTAGTTTCCTTTTTGTTTTGTTTTTTCTTGTTAGGCTTGTATATATTTGTTTGTTTGTGGTTTTCTATTTCTTTTTGTTTTTTTATTTGTTTTTTATCTTTTTTGCTTGGTGTTTTTCCTTGGTTTTAGTATAATCCCATTGATTGTCTTTATTTAGAATTACTCAAAAGATCAAGAATTTCAAAGGAGACTATGAATCCTACACAAGAGGACCAAAGGATGTAATATTATATTATGTATAATGCAAGAGCTTTGAAAATACTCATACAAAAATTAATTACCCCCCAAGAATTCAAAACATTATCCAAGGCTAAAGCCCTGTTGTAATAAGGATCATGTATGAGGAAGGAGAGTTCAAAATTTAAAAGGATAAGCATGCTTACACTTAAAAAACATCTTTGTCTAGGATTAAAGTTTCAACTAAAAGAGAGTATCCTAAGGCTAGGACATTTTACCAAATCATTAAACATGGATATTCTAGCTCACAACCTATATTAAAAGCACACACACAAAAAGAAGAGGATACTTAATGATAAATCAAAGATGCAAAGTCAGAGGTGATTCAGTTAATCTTCACCAAGGCTATAGACACTTGGATGGTAGTGGAGCAAGGCCATGAGTGGATCCAAAGGTATCTCTATTAGGGTTATGAATGCTTGGCTAGTAGTAGAGTAATTCCCAAGCCTCCCCTAAATTAAGATGAATTATTCTTAAGAGAATAGTTAAATGTGCTCAAATTCAAATGCAATGGCCAAAGGATACAAACCTAGACATTTTTTCCTGAAGTCTCATGGAAAATAGTAAGTGGAATCAAAACACACACATAACATGTTTAGGCTTTGGCCTGAGGATTTGAATTCTCCACATTTGAAACTTGTTAAACATTGAATTCACTTAAGTAATGATATGTGGATCTAAGGAGATAAAGGACTTATGTGTTAGTTTAAACCAAAGTTTCTAGGTTCTAACATATTACTATGTCCCCCTATGAGTCACCATTATTTTTGGGACCAACATCCCCTTTTTTCCACTTTAAAAATGGAGACCCTTGTAAACATTTTATAACCTCTACATTCTAGTTTGGTTTTGCATAAGTATATTCTTGTTAGAACTTGAAGATCCTTACCTTGAAAAGGGATAGATCTCTGTGAGTTTTAATTGTGCTTTATAAACTAACCTTACTAATAATTTCCTTTGGAAGACTAAGCACAAGTTTCATGGAAGAAGACAAGGTTATTGAACAAAAAACCCTCAAACTTCAAATTCAAATTTGGTAGGAGTTAAGTTGGTAGGAACAAATTAATAAAATGACTAATGAAGAGCCTACATCATGTTTTAAACATGACATAAGACTCTTTATTTCCCATTCATGCGTATTTTTCCATGGGTCTAAATGGTTCATATTTTGTTAAGTCCTTTCAAAAGGTTACCTAAGTTAAAATATTAATACTAAGGCCTTGGTACTTAGTCTTGGACTTATCCTTAATGGTTTACCCCAATTTTTTATATCTTTGGGTCTAATGGTTATCTTCTATGCTCTTTGTAGATCTGATGGTGATCACTTGCTCACTAGATTTGATCTAATGGTGCGTCGAGCCCAAATACTTTTGAAAGATATAATGATGATCATTTGTTTGTCAATCTTGTTCTAATTGTGTGTTGAGATTGAAGACCTTTCAAAGGCCCTGTGAGCTTGACATGTGGCCTATGTATGCCCTAAGAAGCATGTAGTTGATGATCTGGGCTCATCAAATATCAATGATGATCATTCACCTACTAGTTTTAATCTAGTGGTGCATAAGTCCCAAAGAAGTTTCAAAGGCTTTGAAAGCTTGATAAGTGGCTGATGTGCACTCTAAGTTACTGACAAAGCTACAAAAGAATCATAAAGTACTGTGAAGGTGATAAATGGCTGCCTGATAGATGTGAAGGAAGATTTGATCAGACTTAATAAAAGCACTGAGTTGAATGACTTAAACCTTGTAAAGATCAACATTGATCACTCATCCACTAGATTTGGTCCAATAACGCATTGAGCTTAATGAATTTTCAAAGCTTCATGAGCTTGACAGATGACCAACACGTAGCTAGGGAAACAATTGACAAGGATAAGTAGTTTGAAGAAGATTTGTCAAGATGCCTAGTGGCATAAACATGAACTTAAAGATCAATGGGCTAATAAAAACATAGAAACTTAGATTTGGGTTATCGAGGCAAAATAAGTAAGGCCTTTTGAAATCCAATGGTTAGTCTCCAACTAGAATTTATGAAAATTACAGTGAAAGGAATAGAGCCATGCCACATAAGATCCATGTAAGCATGGAGGATGAAAGTCAAAGATATCCAAAAAGGCATGAGGAGGAAGGTACCATCAAATCTAAGGCATGTATAAGGTTAAGAAGCTAGATATTTCCACCATTTAAGCTCAAAAAACCCTAATGCCTCTATAAAGAAGACCTGAGTTGGCTTAGCTAGTCGCAAAGTAATCAATTAACACAAATAAACCTTGAAACAAGTACCATAGTGAAACCCTTTGTGACTTTACAAATTCAATTCAGTGTCATCAATGGTGGTGGGCATGAAATAGATGAAGCTGGAAATAAAAATTTACCTAACTTATGACAATGAAGGGAGGATTTTCAAGGATACAGAGATAGATGTTGTAGCCCTAAACATCCATGGAGTTAGGAACTAGTCAAAATTATTCTTCTTTATGGAGGAATTGTAGCCAATATCCCATGAAGAGAAGAGGAACTCCACTATGCATCAGAGATACAATGACATAGTCATGATATAGATGGTAGGTCTCCATCATACAACAACCAAACCAAAGGTAATGCATTATATCGATGTCCTTGCTCATATTTTTGTTGACTATAGAATAGATAGAGAATGGATCATTCAATAAGGAAAGGTTACATATATTGCCCCCATGGCTTTTGAGACCTACTACAAGCTTCCCTTGCCTCATATCGATCTACCATCCTTAAGAGATTGGACTAACCCTCAGGACCTAGATTCAATCCTTACACCTTGGTTAATCCAAGGATCCCATGTTTTTAGATCCCCTAATGGAAAAAATCCTATTGTCTAATTTACGGAGGGCATTAGAATAGCCATAACCTTGCTAAATAGAGACTTTAGTGCCCCTTCCACTACTTATGTGAGCAAGATTTGGGTATCTTATGTTTACTTTATGCTAGAAAAGAAGCTTATCCATCCTATAAGAGACCTGATAAGTTTTGTCTTGGCCAATAATTCAAAGTTATTAAAATAAGGAATTTCAAGCAATTCTTTATAATGTCTTATCTCTTGGATTCACTCTTGGCTTATGTAACCTTCCCTGGCATAAGGAACTAGTCTCATGATGGTAGGACAATAACCTCTCACCACTACTCTAAATTACATATATTTAAATATAAGAATCAAATGATATTTATTTGATGGTGTTTTCCTAGCCATTTATGAAGCAGACATTGGCATCCCTATGCCAAGACTCTATCCTCTCATCAAGAAGAAATTAGAAACTATGGGAGATGTATGGTTCTACCTAGATTGCATTATGATAAGGATAGAGGTGATCTTGACTCAGTGTTATCGATTACCCATTCATGTCCCCAATAGGCTTGCAGAGCAAGAGATTTCATCTCAAATTATCTAGGGTGTGGATAAGACATGTAAAGAGAAGAAGAAGCTCAATTCTACCCCTTCCCATTGGACATTAGAAAAGTCATAATCAAATATTGGAAGTACTAGAGGTCATGGTGGTGCATAAGAATTCCTTTGATTTTTAGTTGGATGACCTCAAGATGTGTGACCCTAGGAATACAGTGATCAACCACATCCAAGACAAGAAAGTCCCAAAGATTGAGTATGAGCATCAACTAGGTGTGGGTGATGACATTTTTATAAGAAACATAAACTTTGAACATGTACTTTATAGAATCAAAGGTCACAATATCAAATTGGAACATAGGTTGATCAGGGACAACAAGCCTTCAAGGGAAAGATGGCAACTGTACCCTCTACATTATCATTTGTTGTCAGGTCCATCAGGGACTTCCCATCAAGAACCATAGAAAGGACAGTCCTCTTAGCCCCAACAAGTAGAAACATCAGAACATGTAAACACATAAATCTAGCCACTGATAACCTCCATTCAAGGTTTTGGCCAATTTCTTCCCAAAATACACAATTTGGCCTAAAAATACTAAAACACACTAAATGATGTGAAATTGACATATTCAAGTGTAGATTTTGGCTATGGTATCCCTAAATAGGGAAATCCAATTTATGGGCTAGCTAACTTTAATCAAATCATTCCAATTCAAAATGTTAATTTTGCACTTGGGTGCTCTAGATTGCTCTTTCATATCAAATATTTTGTACAAGATGCGTACCTTTGTTATTTTTTGTTAGTAACTTCCTAAATGGGAATATGGTTCTAATGCATCTAATAGTGCCTTTCAATTCCAATCTAGTTGAATTTTGGACCAATAACAAGGCATTTTGATCAAATTGAGTATTTTATGCACAAACTACTTAATCATGCTTAAGAGCTAATTAACCCAAACCAAGGCATAATTAATAAATTACATGGAAACATGTTGAATAATTTGTTTTGAAAATCAATATTAAATATATGTATCATCAGGTGACCTCATTTCTTGGGAAGACATCTCGAGGCCATAAATGCCATAAATATCAGGATTCATGCCCTCCATGCCTCATCAATGCCTTCCATGACGCCCTCCATGCCTCTTAATTTCCCCTTATTCCAATGCCATGATGAGGATAATTATAAAATTAATTCCAAAAATTAAATTAATCCTTAGCCACATGTCTCAATCTCAAGATGGACGGTTCAGGTTGATTCTAAATATTTCAAAAAATCTATAAATAGAAGGCCTTACGACATCATTTCTAAGTCTCAATTATGTAAAGTTATAATGCTCAAATAGTTATAAAAGCTTAAAAAAACTATTGTTACCATGAAAAATTGATTCCAAGCCAAGCCAGGCCATGCTGCAAGCCAAAGGTGCCAAGGAGAGATGGAGGTAGCCAAGCTTCCATTGCCAAGGACTTCATGAGCACAAGCCGAGCAAACCACCATTACAAATGAATTTGGAGCATCCAAGGAAGGTGAAGGAATTATTGTGTTTTCATTCCTTGCTTTTTAGTTGTGTTTGTCATTTTATTTTATTAACCAAGATCTTCCTAGTGTCTAGGCCTAGAGATGTTATGTTATTAGTGTGTTTATTTCATTTTGTTTTCATTTTAGAACTAACACCAGACTAGCCATCCTCTTTTGAGTCAAACTCCTAGATCATATTATGGCACACCCGATGGGACTAGATGCATCTTATACCTAAAGAAGATCATTTTACAACTCTAAAATATTTATTTGGACCCTTAAAACTCATGAAATTTGATTTTCTAACTTTATTTTGCCATTTTTATTTGCCACAATTTTACACAGTAATTAACATTGGCAAGTAAGATTCACATTGGTTACATAGCTTAACTGACATCAGTTATCAAAATTGAAATAGGTTATATTTTAGTTAGCCAAGGTAACCATCATCAGTTGTATATAAATAACATCGATCACTATGTTTTTCCAAAAACACAAACCTGAGAGCTATTTTTCTAATGTTTATTGTTTCAAATGAAAAAGAGATTCCAAACTAAAGGACATGCTAACATTTTTGTCATAGGACCAAGCTTGATATTTTCTTAAAACATGTTTAAATCACATTTTCATGCTTAAGACTCAATTAAAAACTTTTTTTGGGGTGTTTAATAAATAATTTAGATGTTTTTGGTGAATGTTTTCATATTTTGCAACTAAGACCAAGGGGTCAAATGAACACCACCAAATCTTTCATTTTCAGCTTAAAATTGAACACACTTGTTAATTATTGTTTGATATAGTTATTTAATAAAAATTTTGTTTTTAAAAAAGAGGGATTTTACATGTATGCTCTTCCATTTGTCCCCTATAGGGAACCCTTGGAATCAAAAGTTCCATTCCTATTGTAAATAACCTAGTCAAAGGCATAGAAAGAATGTTGTCTAAATCACTCCCCAAAAACTCATCAAATTTTGGGTGACCTTTAAAATGACCCTAAATTCTTTCTATTTCATGCTTTATTTATTTTTATGCAAACTTGGCTTGTGAGGGGAACTTCATCACCTCTTGTAAGCTCTTTAGGGAAGCTTTGACCCAGGGTTTCATCTCCTAGTATTGACATCATTTGCCTCCTTTGGAGTTGCACATGGGATGTAGTGGCACTTTGGACATCACACTACACTAAAAAAATAGAAAGATCTAGTGGTTGAAAAAAGGACTAGACCTTTTTGCAACAAACCAAGTGATACAGACCCAAAATCTATGTTTTTCTTTTGTATTATTTGGCATGAACGCCATTGTGAAATTGATTCCCCTAGATCACTCAAAAAAAAATAGATATTGGACAAATCCCCACTTGTTGTAAAATTATTATTGGTGCAAGGTGCACCTCAAGGTCCATGTCATAAAACTATCATTTGAGAGAAGGGGGGTGTAAAAACCCTACTATATAATGTGCATTTACTTTTGGATGAACAATTAAAATCCTCTCAAATGACGTATATTGATGGATTCAAACAATACCAAGAAACCTTATTAGTTTAGGATCTAAGAAAGATTAATTAAGGGGTCTTGCCCTAGATTAAAGTCCTATTTAGAGTCAAAACTTGGTGTAAACAAATAATCCAGACCAAACACATAGTCCAAATTTTATTTTGAACAAAGAGCCATTATGTTATCCATATGAGATCATCAATTTGCCTTGTTCAAAGTTCATCAAAATATTGAGAGTCATATAATCTAATTTATCACAGTTATTTTACCCAATTGAGTCTAGACATGTACAATCTATATTTAGAATTACACCTTTACAAGTTCATAGGGTTGATGTGTGAAGTGGGTTTGCCATTTGCACTAAACTTGAGGGAACTTAGGTTTAATTTCCAATTTAGGTTGAAGACCATTTAAAGAATAATAATCATTATCATCATTTGATAGAATTAAGCCATTTTATGCTAGGCACTTACAGTTTGAGTCTATGCACCACAACATTTTGAATCAAGAAAAGTAGTCTTATGTTGTCAAAATTGTAGGAAAACATCTTTTGCCTTATATAATTTTTGAAACAAACCTTTTTGTTACACCTTTTTGGTAGTATATCATTGTTACGTTGACCATATCATTTCAAATATTATTTCATAGGCCTTATTGCATGGAGTTTCAAATTTGTTCCTACATTTTCAGACCAATCTAAGTGAACTTATGTGACCTTTTGTCTAAAAATAGTTATACTGCTCACTTTTATCTAGCTCGTTTGTCTAAAAAATCAAGTTTTACACCATTTTTTTTGAGTAAAAAAACTATTTATAAAGTGCCTATTTGTTTCATACCTTATACCTAGTTGATCAAGTTCATATCCAAAAATCAAATGCCTAGTGTTTATTAGAAGTGTTTTAGATACGTTAGATTAAAACTTTCATCTATTTTAAAGGTCTATCTTTTGATGTTATTTGGCGAAGAGTCCTAGCATGTGCCTTGTTTGAGCCTAGATTTTGATGCAATGTTTGGCCAAAAGACCTAGAATATTTTAAAATCCTATATTAGACTAATTTGAAACACTTTGACCTTAGATTTTGCCATTTTTATTTTAGGTTTATTTACTTTCTCATCTTTGTGTGAACAGTGAAACATTAAAAACTTCACATTAGCTTATTTCATCACAAATATTTGCATAAACCTTTTGATACTTTTGACAAATCTAGATCAAGTTGAAACATCATCTATTTTAGACGTTTTCCTTTTTAAGAGTTTATAGAAATCTTTGACCTTTTATCATAAAGCATTGACTATGGATCCCAACATGTATTCCTACACTCGTAGTGGACTCATGTAAATATAGGGATTAGTAATGTAGTTATGCAGGAAGAAATGGTGCAAGAACCCTATGCAGATAATATTACATATGAGATGGATTCTTATCCCTTTTCTAATACTCAATCAGGGGCACAAAGCTAGGATCCATTAGCTAACTATCTGGTTAACACACCACCTTATTTAGAACAAGACCAAGAGTGAACTACACAATACCTAGCTACAATAGCTATAGTGAATGAGCCAGTACTTAAACAATAATCTTATACTAATATGACTTCCATGTATGATCTATTTTTGTTTTATCAACATTTATTAGAGAATAAATATGAGATTTTTGTTAGGGCCATAGAGGTAGGGGCTAAGTTTGTAGCAAACATCCCCCATGAAAATTTACCAAGTTTAGTAAGAGTTCCCCACAATATCATTTACAATCAATAAGGTTCTTCTATAAATCCTATGGCTCTAGTCCAAACAACATACCAAGATCCTAATATATCTGAATGAGGTAAAAACATCATGGAAGATCACTTTAACCAAATGTAGATAGCATATCAAACCTACCTAAATCTAGCATGTAATTTCAATTAGATAAACATGGTAAGTAAGCCTCTTATTGACCTAATTCATTTAGCAAGAGTGTTGATAGAGTTAACTAGATAAGAGAATCCAAATTATGACTAATTCATACAAACTACTTCGATAGATAACTTGATGCATATGCCCATTATTGAAGAAGTGTCTTTAGCCTATACATAAAATAGTGAGCCAAACATAGTAGACAATGTGTAAACAACATCTAGTCCTGATCAAAGTGATACTAATGTACAAAGAATTAGCCAAAAACATGTGCCTATAGTTAATATTATGAATAGGTCATCATACCAAGTAGTAGGAGTTTCTACACCCCAACCTCAACTTGGTGCTTCCTCAAGTATGTAACCTATGGGATTGGGTAATCAAACAATGACTAATGTCATGCCTCAACGATAGAATGTGATGAACCCTACTACTCCTCAACAAGTAACGAGTAATATTCCATAACAATAGGTAGAATCTAGTGTATCAACATAATAAAGGACAAATAAATTTCCACCTCAATTAGGGGAAGCCAATGTTCCACCTCACTAAGTAATGACAAACATACCTTTTTAGTCACAGACTAATATTCCAATCCAAAACCAAGCAATGACTAGTCAACAATGTGAAAATATTGGTCAATAATAGATGCTAAATCTATAACCTAATTTCACTTCCTCATAGGGATTCATGCAATAAGGAGGTCCCCATGTTTCTCTAGTACCTACTGGACAACTATTGGTTTAAAATGTGTCACAAATCCAGAGACAAGGTCTTGGTCCACAAGTTCCCACTCAAGAGCAAGGTTTGATTAGTCATCAACATGTCCCTTTTCAAGCACATCAGGTATAATATAGTTATATCCCTCTGTCCTAACCACAAAATCCTCCCTTTTCAAGCACATCAGGTATAATATAGTTATATCCCTCTGTCCTAACCACAAAATCCTCCAAGGCAAACCTTTATCACCAATCCAAAATAGAATATCACACAACCAAGTGTGTAATTTCAATTACATCCTAATCCATGTATGTGTATTCTTAGTCCATTCCCCAACCAAACCAATGTAACTCAATAGGTATCTCCATCATACCCTAGTCAAAGTGTCCCACATGTGACTTCCCAACCATATATTCAAGCCAATATTCTCCCTCAAACCAATATTCCTTCTAGTTTCATGTCCTAAGAATTGCAACAGATGAAGGATATCATTACTGCTATTCAAGTGGGGAAACAAACTAAAATTTTCAAAATGGATGACATATGTTCCTATCCATTCAACATGGAGTATTTATAGTTACCATTTCCTCCAGGATATGAATGACCAAAATTTGATAAATATAAAGGGAAAGGTGACCCTAAGGCTCATTTGACTGAATTCTTTGTTACATGTCAACTAGTGGCATATAGTGACATATACCTTTTGCTATTATATCCAAGGAGTTTGGCTAGACAAGCCTTGTAGTGGTTTTTAAAGTTAACCAAAAATTTAGTAATGAATTTTGATGATCTTTCTAATAATTTTGTGTAGCACTTTTCCTATAATCTTAAGCATGAGATTTCATTAGTGGAATTAATGCAAGTAAAGAAAAAAACTAGTGAGAGTTTTGCAAGTTATTTACAATGCTGGAGAGCCCTTGCCAGTCATTTCACCCATAGTTTACTAGATAAACAATTAGCTACTATGTTTACCAAAAATATTCATAGTGAGATCGCTTATCATTTGGAACTACAATGTGCACATACTTTCAAGGAAATCACTGACAAAGGGTTGTTGATTAACCAAGTGCTCATCAATAAAAGAGCAATCTAGCTTAATTCAACTAATAAAAATCAAAGTTAAAATTAGGAAAATGACTAATATCCCATTTAAGCGCCAGCATCTCAACCATCCTAGGTGAATAACCATGAAATACCAAAGCAATTCAACTATAATAGAAATATTATGGGAAATGGAGTAACTAAGTCCCATCATGTCCAAATGGTGTAAAAATCATTTGCATCACCTTTTTAGCATACTCTTTCTCAACTAGTCCTGCAAGCACAACAACCAAAACTTGCACAACAAATGTAGCAACTATTAGCATTGTAAACCCCTCCTCCTAGAAGAATCGTGCTTGCACATCATGTCTTTAGTGACCTAGGAGAACCTATTGAGTCTATATTTTTCAAGCTTGTTACTGTTAACTTAATTGGTTGGCTTATACCAAAGCATTATTTATAAGGCATTCTTTATCCTGATTGGTATTGTGAAGATAGATTATGTGACTATCATCGGGTCAATGGGCATAATCTATGAAGATGTGTCTAAATCAAGTGTTTAATTGAGAATATGTTAGAAAATGGGGATATAAGATTAGATAATGATGCTTCCACTTCTAATCAAACTCTTGGGATTTATGAAAACCCCTTTCCCTAACATAATAATTAATATAAGCAAAATAATCAGCAATAACAATAACAAAGATTAGTGTAGTATTAAAATCAACATTATCAAAATCAAAGGGTGAACCAGTAAAATCAACAAAATCAATAGCAAAACCCATAATGATAGAATAATAGACAAAAGAAAGGTCAAAATGGTAATAACCAACAACCCTACCATGTAGTTTTACATGAATACAATAGGGTTGTCGGTCATATTATAGGGGGTAACATTAATACCATCTCCATTAATCCTAGACCAAGCACTAATCAACCTAGACCATTGCTAAACAACCCCATTCAGCCAAACTACATGGATAATCCTTCTTTAACCTAGGAATGCATACAAGAAAACCAACAAACTAGGACTTCCCCTTTTGGACCTTATATCGATAATTCATTCTTGCGACATGACCAAATGCAAGTGCACCAACAACCAAGACTTGTCTTATTTAGTCCCACACCATTCCCAACATTTGTTAGCAATAATGGTCTAGTATTTAATCTTAATTGTGTAATCATAACTCAGAGGTCAAAGGTTACTATCCTAGGCCCACAACCATCCACCACTTTTCATATCATCTAACCAACCATTCATCCTCACAATAAACCATTCACTACTGACCATGACAAGAAATTTGATATTGTGGAACAAATGGAAAAGACACTAGCACAAATTTCTATTTTAGATTTTTTGTGAATTTCAATAATACATGAAAACATCTTAAATGAGTTTTTGACCCAATCCACTACTGCTAGTGACATATCCCCTGATAAATTTCAAGCTTTGGTTGGACAACTAGCTCCATCCCAATAAGTCATGTTCAACCAAAGTGATATGTCTTCCCTTAGCTCACTCGATAATAATCCACTATACATAGAAGTTTATATAAAGTAACATAAATTGAAACATTTCCTTATAGACAATGGATCATGCCTCAACATAGTGTCTCTAAAGCTTATCAAGATTTTTAGGTACATAATGATAAATCTCCAGCCAAAAATAATAACTATCAAAGCCTATTATAATCATGGAAGAGAATCAGAAGGCACAATTAGTTTTCTAATTATCATTGGGAATTTGACCCATGATACACTTTTCCATGTGCTTGGTCTTCAGTTATCATAGCATATGCTTCTAGGAAGGCCTTGGTTACATGAGATTCATGTAGTCTCGTCAACACTGCACCAATGTATCAAGTTTTCCCACTTAGGGATGACAGTGAATATTCTAGGAGATTTACACCCATATGAACACTAGAATCATCTTGAGGCTCGATTTCAAAGATACACTTATCAGTATGGTATGAATCCAAGTTCCAAGTAGGACAAAGGAAAGGCTATAATTATCAATCCTTCACCAAAGAATTACATAGATCCTAATACCTTGGATTTTCTTTCTCACATGTCACCTCGTAAAGCTTCTAATCATTTCACCATTTTATATAATGGACTGGGAGAGTATGTGACCCATGATACATTTCATATTTCCAATATTCCTTAGAATCCAAAAACCTTTGGTGGCCTAAAATCATCCCACATATGCATTGGAAACAAAAGAACAAAGATAAGGAACCTGTCACATTTGTGCCAACATCTGACCTAGGATTTGAACCTCTTGAGGTGGATGAATCATGGTTATACAATGACAACCAAGCTAATTTTTATAAAAATGCAAAGTATCCTATTCCCAAGAGGATCATAAAGCATCACAATTATGAAGGAAGAGGCCTCAAACCAAATCAACAAGGAACCATTGAGCCAATTTTTATGACTAAGTATGAAATACCTCATGGGCTTATATTTAAATTGTATGAGGATGACCCCACATATCTTATTCAAACTCCATCACTTGTGACTAGTGATGATGATGTCGATAGTGAAGTAGAGTCTGATCATAACCTCACCTTTGATAACCTAGCTGAAACTAGCCTATTTCATAACAATGCCATTTATACCCTTACCTTGGCCATTCATCATAACCCTTCTCCATTATATTATCCCCAACTGATAGATTGGGACCAACAAGAATCCAATCTAGCGATTGATGAGTTCTAAAATGATGAGGCATTCTATGAATTTTTATGCCTTAGATATAATGTTTTGTTGGGAGATCACAAATCAAGATTCTTAATCACATTAGATCCTACCACCTATTTTAGAGAGTGAGTGAACACCCTTAGCCAAAAAAAATAAGTAAAACATTGAGGTCCCAAAGTGAAAACCTCTTTGAGGTGCATTTTGACTAGGGGAAAGTAAAGATAAAAGACATTCTAGTGGTAAAACCCTATTTTAGGCACCATTAGATGGGGGGGTGTTTATTTTTATTTAAATTTAGACCAAGAGACCACCAACAATGAAATTACCTGTGGATCCAAGTTCAACTTTGAGTAATAACAAGTATTTGATCAAATTCTCCAAGAATTTCTAGCTATTTTTGTTACATGGCCAGATCTCCCATTAGGGGAGTCAGATTCATCATGCCTAGGAGAAGTTGAAGAGCATGTCTTAATGGAGGACCCTAACATAATTCAATAGTTCAAGTCATTTCCTACTATCCTAGAAGACAATTCAACCCCTTCTAGGTGAAGCTACAATAGAGGTCAATATCAAAACTCTGTCTGACCTAAAATGGATAAAATTAGGAGCATCCCTCACTAAGGAAGAACATGACATATTTACATATATGTTGAGAGAATTTGTAGATATCTTTACATGGACCTATTCTGACATGCCATGTTTAGACCCCACCTTTGTTCTACACCATCTTATGGTTAATCTTGATGCCAAACTGGTAAAATAAAAGTTACATAAGATGCATCCTCACATTATTGTATTGGTAAAAAAAGAGTTGGAAAAAACTCTTAGAAGTAAGATGTATCTGATTGATTGACTACTTAGAATAGATCTCTAATGTGGTACCTATTAGTAAAAAACCTGAAGGGATCAAAATTTGCACTAATTTTTGAGACATCAACAAATATTTTCCTAAAGATTATTTTACCTTGCCTAATATTGACATCATCATCGACTCCATGGTAGGTTATGAAATGCTTTCACTCATGGATGGCTTTTTAGGATACAACCAGATTAGAATCACACTAGAAGACCAACATAAAATAGCATTAACCACTCCATAGGGAACATTTTGTTATTGGGTAATGCCATTTGGCATTAAGAATTCTAAAGCTACATATCAAAGGGCCATGACTATCATATTTCATGATATAATACATGATATTATCGAAGACTATGTCGATGACATATTAGGCAAATTCAAAACTAGGGCCGATCATCCAATAGAGATGTGTAAGATATTTGAAAGATTATCAGAGTATAAATTCAGACTAAATCCAAAGAAATGTGTGTTTGGTGTAACTTCAAAAAAATTACTTGGCTTCATCATGTCCTGTTGAGGTATTGAAGTTGATCTAGCTAAAATCCATGTTATAGCTAAGATGCCACCACCAACTAATTTAAAGTAACTCTATAGTTTGTAGGGTAAGATCCAATCAATCTAATGCTTCATATCTTAGTTAATAGACAAGTGCCATCCATTTACACACCTTTTGAAGAAGGCAGTGGTATTTCACTGGGATGATCACTACCAAACAAATTTTCAACAACTCAAAGACTATCTTGTTAATATACCTATTTTATTACCTCCTTTGCCAAGAAAGCCATTTTTGTTATACCTATCAGCTATCGGCCATGCTCTAGATGTACTTTTGGCTCAACATGATGGAAATGGAAAGGAGCACACCATATACTACCTATGTCATACCTTGGTTACATATGAACATAACTATGCACCTGTTGAAAAAGCTTGTGTATTCATTATTTTTGTAGCTCAAAAACTACACCATTACATGTTAAATAATAAGACCATGGTCATTTCAAAAGTAGATCCACTCAAGTATCTACTATCTAAGATAGATTTGCAAGGTAGAATGGCTAAATGGATAACTCTTCTCAGTGATTTTGACATAGTGTATGTCAAACAAAAGGCAATCAAGGGATAAGTTCTTGCAGATCAACTTACTAAAGCACCTCTCACAGATACACAACCACTCATGTTTCAATTTCTTGATGATTCCATAATGACTGTCATTAACATACCCTTTAAGGAGTAACCCTAGAAGCTATATTTTGATAGTTAATTTACTACACATGGATCAAGGGTAGGCCTATTGTTTATTACACCATAGGGGGATCTAATCCCTAAATCATTTAGAATCAAATTTCCTTACACAAATAATATGGTTGAGTATGAAGCACTTGTTGCAAGACTTTGACAAGCAGTGCATTGGAATATATCTCATCTCCAAGTTTATGGTGATTCTTAGTTAATCATCAATGAGGTCACAAATCATTTTTAGACCAAATATGACAAGCTAGTTCCATATAAATCCATGGTCGACACTCTTAAACAATAAAATATCAACATCTAGTTTGAGCTCATACCAAGCGCTAGTGACAAAACTGTAGATGCCATGGCTACCATTGGTTCTCTAATTTGACAAATAAATAAATCTATAGAATATTAGTTCCTCATCAAGAATTTATCAGCACCAACTCATGGAACTTCAACCATTTCCATGATTTGTGATATTGTTGGTCCTAATTCTATTTGGTACTCAGACCTTTAAAACTACATTCATGACCAAGTTCTATCACCTAAACTGTCTAAAAAATAAATCAAATCCTTTATTCATCATTTCACTCATTATACTTTACTTGGATCCACCCTTTACCATCGTAGTTTTGATAGAACTATACTTCATTGTTTAACTTCGATAGAGTCTACGCTATCATTAAGAGAAATTTACAAAGGAGTATGTGGAGCTCATTCTAGTGGGGTAGTCCTATCCAAAAATCTTTTGCATACTGGTTATTATTGGCCTACAATTGATGTAGATGCCACTACTTATGTAAAAAGTGTGACAAATGTCAATGGCATGTTAATCTGATTCATGCCCTAGTAAAAAATATGAAACCAATGTTTCCACCATGGCCATTTTGTACATTGAGACTTGATCTCATTGGGAAGATTAACCCCACTTTATTTGATAGCCATAAACATATCCTTACCACCATAAAGTATTTCACTAAGTGGGTTAAAGCTATACCCTTCACTTACGTGATTGGAAATCAAATTTCCAAATTCATTTTTAACCATCTCATCTGCTACTATGATATCTCCTCTAACATAATATATGATAATGGAGAATCATTCAAGAACAAGGATGTAGACCATTTATGTATTGAATATAACATCACACAACATTATTCTATAGCATATTACCTTCAAGGTAATGGCCAAGCCAAGGCATCCAACAAAACCATTGTCAATATTCTCAAAAATATTGTCAATGATGTTAGTCATGATTGGCACTTGTAGATATTCCCTACCCTTTGGGCATACCATACCAATTGTCATACCCCCATAGGAGCCACTCCATACTTCTTTATGGTACTGAAGTCATCCTTCACATTGAGCTTGAATTACCTTCACTACGCATCTCTTTCAAGCATGTCCTAGATGATCATGACTATAGAGTAGCCTGCCTACAAGAGCTAGACCTACTTGATGAGAAATGCATGGTTGCGCTCAACAATCTTCAAGTATATAAAAATTGACTCAAATACCACTATAATCAACATGTTAAGTATAAAACATTTAAACTAGGTGATCTTGTTCTTAAAGAAAATCACAAGAATACCATGGCTAAGAAAAATCATAAAGGAAAATTCAAACCAAAGTAGATATGGCCTTTCATCATCATTACAGATTATGGATCAGGAGCATACAGGCTTGCCACACTAGATGATGACACATTTCTAGAGTTGATGAATATTATTCATCTCAATCGATAATATGCTTGAGCACTAAAGTGTATTTTTTGTAAGGACCATTTTAGTTTTACTATTTTAACACTATTCTTCTTTATACAAATACCATCCCTATCCATCCTCTTCACCATATCCACTTTCTATTTATATTCTATCGACCTAGTGTGTTCTAAAGCCTAGCCCATTTGACCTTGGTTTTTACAATTCATTATGCATTTTCAGCATCAAGTTATCTAATTAGTTCATTAGTTAGTTCAAGTACTTCTGGATAAAGAGCATATTTTGGGATAGTGTGACATAAGTTTTGATAGTTGCATCCTTCATTTGTTATTCTTTTCTTACCACCAGTCTTGTTATTAATTATAACTACCTTTGGGAAAATTAGTACCATTGATCTATGCCATTATGTCCAAGTTATAACCACCTATGGATAAACCAGGGGAAACATTAATCCTTAACATACTAACTTGCCCCATCCTATGTCATAATATGCCTTTTTACCAATTGTGCTTATTTTGTTTGAATTGACTACTACATTAGTGAAATTCATTCACTGTAAGGGCAAAACTATAGTGACTTGAGATCCTACTCTGGGAGTACATATGTAGCACTCAAAGCCACGCTCTCACTATTTTATGAGAAACCATAATTCAAACACACTCACCATTTTGTGAGCAACCTAAGCCATGTTCTTTCCATTTTGCAAGTAACCTTACTTTAAACACTCTCACCATTTTGTGAGCTAGAACCATTTAGTGCCTCATCATTCTTGATTGAGTTGATACACTCCAAAACAATTCCAAAAACATTTTTAAAAAAATTAGAAAAGAACAAAAACATTAACCACTTCTTTGCCTTAAGGATTTTAGGAGTCCTTACTATGTTACAAGAAAATCACTTGTCATTTAGTTTCCCCATCCTTTTTTTCCTTTTCCTCTCACGTAATTACAATTTTGGAAGACCTTTCATATTCTTCTATCATATCCATTCTATTTCTTTTCCTCAGTTAACACATTCTTCCTATTCCCTAAGAGAACTACATTTTACATAAAGTTTTTTTTTATTGGATATTACGTCCATGGAACTATGTAGGTAGCATCCACTTGCTTAGTGAATAATAGTATAGCTCAGCCACCCCCTTCCTTTTCTTCTATTTCCTCATTTTGTTTGTTTGTTAAGTTGTTACCTACTTTCTAGGGGCAATGTTCGTAGGGTTTTTTTATTATGTTGTTTGTTTGTCTATTTTTACTTTTTTTGTTTTTTTGTTTATCTATCTATTTGTTTGATTTTAGCACTATTTCCTTGATTCAATTTATGTGTGTTCATTAGGTGATTCCTTGCCCACACTTACACTTGAATCCATCCATATTCATATGTTTACATTGTCATCATGGCTTCTATCATTGATGCATTTTTTTATTGAGTATTGGATTATAGGATTCAGTCCTCATGCATATTTCGGCCAAGTCCTTATGATGTTATATCATGATGAGTACCAACATGTGCTACAATAAACCTTAGATTCAAGAAGTCTATTCAACAATGGCAACATCTCTTCAACACTGACATCCTAATTCAATCCTAATCATATCCCAAATAGAGTAATTAAACATGAAAGAATATCAACCTTTATTAGTTCAGATGAGCATCTCAATACTAGTAAGTTATTCCAATTCATCATTACCCTCTATGTTAAGTTATCATCATCCTTGATCAAGTTTATCATGTTTTCCATAATCAGGGTCCAATGATTATAAATTCCTATGGGAAAATCATTGCACACCATCCCACCTACATTTATTAATGATTATAACTACCTTTGGGCAAATCATTATGTTGTCACCACTTTACTTTTTTTGCCTATATAGGGGCATGTTATCTTGTTTGTTTGTCCTAACTGGGATAGCTCCATCTTCTCAATGATTATAACTATCTGTGGGAAAATGATTTTGTTATCATACCATGTTGCCACTTTTGGGGTACAATGCTTATAACCACATTTGGGAAAACCATTGTACATCATCCCACTTACATTCTCAATGATTTTGACTACTTTTTCAATATAATTGTGTTTTCCCCCATCATCTTTCCTTTCTTTGATCCCCTCATTTCACTTCTTTCTTTTTGATGGACTATTTGCCAATTTACTTGTGCCAACTATTCCCTCAAGGGGGTGTCATATAGTTAGTTTATCATCATTGTAGTTGTAGGCATACATGACCTTTTCATTATTTGATAAGATGCTCCTGTGCTTATATCTTGAAACACCTTCCTAAATAGGGGAAAATTGTAGACACTTAAATTTGGCCACTTATAACCTCCAATCAAGCTTTTGGCTAATGTCCACCCAAAATACACAATTTGGCCTGAAAACACTAAAACATGATAAATGATGTGAAACTAACATATTCAAGTATCAATTTTGGCTAGGGTTTTCCAAAATGGGGTAATGTAATTTATGAACCAACTAACTTTGATTAGATCATTCTGAGTCTAAATGCCAATTTTGCACCTGGGTGCTCTAGATTGTTCTTTCCTATCAAATATTCTACACAAGACATGCACCTTTGTTATTTTCTATTGGTAACTTTCTATATGAGAATAAGGTTCTAACACATCTGAAAATGCCTTTTAATTACAATTTAGTCAAATTTTAGACCAATAACAAGCCACTGTAATGAAATTGAGTAATTTGTGCATAAAGTGCTTAATCATGCTTAAGAGCTAATTAACCCAAATTAAGGTATAATTCATAAATTCCATGTAAATTTGTTGAATAATTTGTTTTTAAAATGAATATTGAATATCTACATCATCAGGGAACCTCATTTCTTGGGAGGACATCTCTAGGCCATAAATGCCACAAATATCAGGATTCATGCCCTCCATGCCTCATCAATGCCTTCCATGATGCCCTCCATGCCTCTTAATTTACCCTTCTTATAATGTAATGATGAGGATAATTATAAACTTGATTCTAAAAATTGAATTAATCCTTAACCACACATCTTAATCTCAAGATGGATAGTTTAGGTGATTCTAGACATTTGTAAAAATATATAAATAGGAGGCCTTACCACATTATTTCTAAGTTTTGATTATGCAAAGTTATAATGATCAAATGGTTATAAAAGCTTCAAGAAACTAGTGCTACCATGCCAAATTGATTCCAATCCAATCCAAGTGAAGCCAAGCCATATGCCAAAGGTGCCAAGGCGAGATGGAGGTAGCCGAGCTTCCATTGCCAAGGACTTCATGAGTATAAGCTGAGCAAAACACCACTATAGAGGCATTTAGAGAATCCAAGGAAGGTGAAGGAATTCTTGTGTTTTCATTCCTTGATTTTTAGTTGTGTTTGTCATTTAATTTTGTTAACTAAGCTTTCTAGTGTCTAGGCCTAGATCTGCTATGCTATTAGTGTTTTTATTTCATTTTGTTTTCATTTTGGAACTAGCAGTGTACTAACCATCCTCTCTTGAGTCAAATTCCTAGATCACAGAACAAACCTAGGTTGGGCATCCTAAATATGCTAAAGGAAAATTCAAATATTTGGTTGAGGAACAAAGATAGAACATACACCTGACGAAGGCCCTCCACCCTCAACATCACCATAGAGATCTTCTTCCCTAGTGAAGTTCATTAGTATGGTGGCTATTGAAATAGATGAAACTTTGGAGGGTGCTCTTATTGATATAGCAAAAATATATGGTTCTAATAGGGAAGAGGATCCCTCTAGTACAACAAGTAAAGAGCCAACCCATCTAGATAAAAAGAACTAAAATGTGGAATTGGCCTTGGTGCCTCTTGTACCTAGGAAGAAGCCTATGTTGACCCTCACTTACCCTACTAGTGAAGTCAACCTTTTCAGTGATGAAAACCTAATCCGTGGACTAGTCATGCCTAGTTGGTTTGTTGATGGGAAGCTATATAAGATCCCATCCCTCTATCCATCATGGGCCTTGACACTAGTTGGTTTAGGCATACATGATGAAATTAAGCCATGGATTCAAGAAATTATGGACAAGCAGGCAGAAAGAGAGATCCAAATCCTTCATGCTAAGAAAGGACAAAAGTTAGACACACCTGGAGCCTCTGGGAGTTCAAGTATGGAAGTTCAAGAATAACCACAATTTAAGGATCCTAACATAAAGGTCTACTTAAAAAAATAAATTATAGGATTAGAAATAATTACCATAAGGACTGTTGTGATTGGACAAGAAGAGTTCACCTTCCAAAAGGTTGAACCATTCACTAGGCTAACCCCTGTTGGAGGTCAAGAAATTAAAAAATCCACCATTTATGGGGAGGATGTATAAATCTTGATTGAGGCCCATTCCCAATAAGATAAGGTAGGTTTCTAGGGATTAAAACAAATGATCTAGGACTTGGAGCAAGAAAAAGAAATTTTATAGACTCAAGCAGTCATCTCAGTGCCTGATACAATAATCAAAATGCCTGAAGATTCATTTCATGAGATGTTCAAGGAATTAAAGTCCATAAGTTCAAGTTAGGATGCACTATAGAATCATGTCTCAATATCTAAGCAAATAAATATTCAATGGTAGGTGTCTGAGAGTAAAATTGCTCAGCTTCTTGACATCTAAATCAAGAAGCAGATTCCTAATTTTAATGTTATTAGAGAGGGAACCTTAGTGCCAAGTTTGGAATTATAGGACATAAGATATAGACATTGAACACCTAGAAATCTATATTTAAAGAGATTATTTATGAAATCAAAGGACTCGTCTCCAGAAATCAAAAACTCCTAGGAACTATGCTCAAGAATTTTATCCATCCCACTATCCTAAGAATAATTAGTGATGAATAATTTTAACTTAGATTTACTTTAGTAACTCAAGAGATAAAAGGCAAATGGCAAGTTCAATTTGTCTTAGAAAATAATAAGATACTATGGTTGATATTCAATGTTGGGGAGAGAGTCAATGAAGTGAAGAACATCAAGGAGGCCTTAGATAGGTGTGACAAGGATTTTGATGATCAAAAAATTAAGAAGAAGGATGCATCACCAAGATTTTAATGGAAGCCTAATTTATGAGATTCATGTAAAAGAAATGACTATCATTTAGCAGTGAGGGGTCCCACCTCCAAGTTAGGAATATTTTTGTTATGGCTTACCATGAAGAGTCTATTTTATAAAGGCACACACTAGTTTATTGGGGTGATTGCCTCTAGGTTAGTATGATTTTGAAAGATATTTGTATTATGGTTATAAAAAATAAAAATGTGTTTTGTGCACTTGTAGGTGTGAAAAATGATCAGTATACTACGTGGCTTCATATAAAAGGGACGTGTATTACCAATTGTAAAAGGAAAGACTTTGAGCTATTTTTCATACTATAATTTTAAGCAATTAATAAAAAGTGATCAAGGAATTCAATAAGAATTATCTATTTTAATGTGTTTTAATTTATAAATTTTCTCAATTTCTTGTTAGAGTGTAAAGATGAATAGTTTATAAAAAAACTAAGTAGATCATCAATTACAGGGTTGCTAACTTATGTGATGCTAAGTTAGTGAAATGAAACTAGGTTTACTTTGCTTTATTTTTTCTACAATATAGATGTGCATTAGATATCTTAATGTGGAGAAAAACTTAAAATTAAATTCAGATTCTTACTTGTATCATCATCCTATCTTCAAAATTAGGCCTGGTTTATAGTAGGACATGAGTTTAGGCTAATTCAAACTAATATACTGGTTAAGATAATTCTTGGTAATTCTAGAAACTTTGTCAATATGTTTGAAATCAAGATTCAACAATCACTATTTCCTTCTTACTCTACACTTCCTTTCTATCATTTTTTAATAATTCACTTTAGTATAAAACCTTGTTCATAATCATTTAGCTTAGTCAGTAGTTCGAATCTAGATCTGTTTGTTAAATCTAGCATTAAAACCAAGATGGCCCCTAACCATGAAAATTTATAAATATTGTAGAATAGTCCATGTTGCTTTACTACTATTTTCACCACGTGTACTTTAATTTCCAAATACCTATAACTCATGCCTTAAATCTTTAGATGCTAAAATGAAAAGTGTTCTTTAAACACTAGAAAGCACCTGTGGTTCATCTAGAAGCATCAAGACATACATTTTTTGGATAAAGTAATATTAGGGTACATTATCACCCTCATCACCATAGGTTCGCTCTGCCCTAGAGTTAACATACAAAAAGGCAACATATAAAATCACTAGGTAGGTCAAAATTGGTCTATTATTAGATATTAAATGAAAAAATGAGCATTTATAAACATGAAAAATGAACATATCAAGAGACAAACTCATTCTAGGGGTCATTAACACACTCATCACCTTGAATTCACTCTGCCACTTCCTATTACAATATTAAACACAAGATAACAAATCACAAAGTGGAAGCAAATATAGAAATTTTTAAGTGTTATACAAATGCAAAAAGAATATTAAATTTTGCATGGAAAATATATACAACATCATTATAATTACTTGTGTTGACCCCTCATCTGCAGTTATATTTGGGAAATAATTGAATTCCCACTTACATTCCAGTAGGGGACAATGGAGGCCATAGAATGGTTTTGCCAACCCAGTAAGAATCCCACCTTTATTAGTGGATGCACCATTTAAAAACCTTGTAGGATCTCTGAGAAGTTGACATGAATGCCTAAACTCATGGCATTCACATAGTGATGACTATTTTATGATTTCATTATCTTAAAACAATATATATATAACAACTAAATACTATCAATAATCAAACTAAAAAATTTAATGATAACGGTAATAGATAAATTTATGTATAATTTCATCAATCTAACCATAAATTTCTTATAGGAAATTGTTTCTTTTCATATCATCCATCATAAAATAGGAACATTTAACATTCAATTTATTACTTTCCAGCATACAATAATTTTTGTACTAGCTAGTTTGTATTATGGTTTTCAACATTGAACGTTATCTATGAACTAAACAAAAATTCAAAGTATTCATTTCTAGCACAATAAAATATGTGACAAAGGGAATGAAAAACCAATTAAAGGTTTTGATATATATCTTTATTCAAAACTTTCTTCTTCAAACTATAATTACTTCTTTTCTATTTTTAAATTGGCTATATATGCAGTCCACACTACAAATTTGTGCATGTTGAATATTGTTCAACACTACAAATTAGTAGAGATGGGATAGTTTATCACTAAAACAAAATGGTATACCATGCATTCTAAGATCTTAATCTTAAAATTTGAGGTGCAAGGTTTTCACACGAGGGATTGATCAACCAAAAATATTTATTTAGAGAAATTTTTAACAATGGTTAGCATAGGAAGGGTAATACCATAATTAGGAAACATGAATTAAACCTAGGTAAAGGTTCTATTTATTTTAAATATGTGTTTAGTAATATCTATGAAAAATAGTGTCAGGGTAAAAATACAATCACTATCCAAGGAAACTTTGAACTCATAAACCTATAATTTGATTAATTAGTTTGAACAATATATTCAAACAAATGATAAATTTCTTTTATATTTTTCAGCAAAGGATATATTTTATTTTATTTTATGATCAAATTATTTTGGTACTAATTCCTTCTTATACACTAATATTGTAGATTATAACCATTTTCATCTTTTATTCCACTTCATGTAACTTAGATTATAAATTACAATAAAATATTGTTTAGTTACAATAGGACTATGGGAGGTTGCTTTGTAATCATTTTATGGAGGACTACCATATCAATTCATAATAGCTTATCATATGTTGGGTTCTACTCATTCCTCTACAATTTTAACTGTTATAGAATATGCTTCTAGATAGTTATATTTACATTGTCAATCCTATTTTTTCTCTCACCTTTTATTATTCTAAGTGAGGATTCTACAAAGTTACCTTGAATAAGGAGATAGGAAATGACATAGTTTTTAATCCTACTCAGATTGTTATTGTCAATAATATTTATTATTCCTATTTATAAGGACCTCATTAAAACACTATGGAATACATTAGTAGAATCTATGATCATTCAAGTGATGATTGATTCTTTATGTTACAATGAGTCTTGAAAATCAAGAGATCACCATCTTCCATGGCTAAACCACAATGCTTTTGTCCATAGTTTGAAAATTGGTAAAACAAAACTAATTTATAAGATAATTTGTGGTACTTTATTATTTATAATTGTCACTACCCTATCTCTAATATTGAGCTTAGTTATTTTAGTGTGGACATCTTTATTAAATCGTATGTTTGTTCAAAAATAGGTTATTTTTTGTTATTTTATCATTTTTGATAATTAAAATTCCCACTACCTATCACATTCACTTATAATATTCATGGCATAATATAGAATCCTAATTTGGATAATGTGTTCCTTTTGTGATGTATATGAATCTTGGACATATTATCTAAAAATTGTTTATAGTGATTTTTCTTGGAGGTAAATGGGGTAGTAGTTCAAATTAGATCAAATTAGTAAGGAATGAAATCATTCTAGTTTTATATTCTATGATGTGTCCCATGGATTAGAAACCTTTGATCTAACCACTATACTAATATTTGTGTGTAATTTATCCCATTGTCAATCTCAATCTTGTACAATCCATTGGGAAGAAACACGATTTTTGGATACATAATGTAACATTTCTCAAAGGATATTAAGAACTAGTAGTTTTTTTCCTTATTTTTTGAAGTAATATTATGAATATTATATAATTTCCCCCAAAAATTTGTTGCTCCCATATGTTATTACTACCATATTACATTTGTGAACTTTGTGAGTGCATGGTGTTTCACATATAAATGAGACCTCAAGAATCAACAACCAAAACATGGATCTACCCTCAACACTTATAAATCTCTAAAACCAAATGGATATTACCTATAATT